>BPLR01014947.1:0-70769 GCA_021605095.1 Caerostris extrusa | reverse complement strand
GCTTTCACGTATTGCTGTCAAATAAAAATTGATACAATCCTTAACTTGACAGATAAATTGATATTTATAAAATAAATTAAATTACCTGTGAAATATTCAAAACACCGTGCGAATTTTCACTACAATCCTTACAACTTCAATTTGAATTTGAGATTTTATATTCGTGTTAGCTGCTTTATTCAATTGTTAAAGAAACAAGTTTTGTCTAACATAAAATTCAAAAATTTGGAGAAAAAAATATTCTCCTATTATTTAAAAGGATGAAAATAAACAGAAAAAGTTATAACAATTTTACCAAATTTAAAAAGTCAATATCAAAAACAAAATAAATATATTTACCATCTTTGGAAAGACAAGAGCAATTGGATTGGATTGGCGTTTCACTCGCTCACCTCCACAACTCACAGTCAGCCGTTACTTCAATTTTCAAAGAAATCTTTTAAAAATTAAGATGAGAGTTTCGAATTTTGAAAAACAACATCAACAACAAAAAATACAGCTATAGTCCTGATCAAAAATGTACACATAACAAAAAAATATCACAATTAACAAATTATTATACAAAACTTATTATACTTACTTAATTATACAAACTTAATTTCTTTTTGAAATCTTAAGAGTTGGATTTTCAAAAAATGTATTGTGCAAACAATAAATTTTTGTCATCTTTTGTTTTATCCACGTAAAGGGCTAATAAAAATATAAAGTAGTATTTTTTTATTTTTGAAACCTAATGCATTGTTAGATTTAATTTTCAGCAAGATCGATATGTAAATATATAATTTGATTTGATTTGTACGGTAAAGTGTTAAAATTTATTTAAAATAAAAATTTTTACGAGAAATTTATTTTAAAGGCAAAAGATTGTTCATATATAGATTACTTTCTAAATAATATTAAATATATACATTAATATTCCTTTAATTAATATAATAATGTAATATTATTTTTATATTTAAACATTTCAATTTCCAAAATGTCATTCTAGTCTGAAATCAGGCTTTCTATAATTTAAAATGTAAGGAAAAAAATATATAATTTTAGATACATAAAAATTAGATTATCTCTACTAATGTAATGTCTTCTTTTACGAGAAAAGAAAGAAAATACGCTACTGTTGGACAACCATAATGAGTGAAAGTAATTTAAAGATAGCGCCTTTTAACGAAATGCTCGTTTAGTGATGGTAATAATTATTATAGAAGCCTGGCGGCTATCACCCTCAAAATATCTACACTTAGCAACAGCGCTTCAATAACACTGAATATGTTTGCAAAGAGAATAAATCCCAATTTTATTCCAAGAATTTATACGGAAAAAATTAAATCGTTGTTCAAGTAAATGTGTGAACTTCAGTAAGAAATCCCTGCAGGAATCCTTCACTTACTCAACTTGTAGCAGCATCTCCCACAATAGTAATGCAAGTGATACAGCAACAATCATCTGATTCCATTAATATTCCATCAACAAAAGCAAAAGTTAAGAAAAAAATTCAACAGCAGAGAATGTGTTGAAGACTTCGGGTGGGATGCAACAGTATATCTACCTTCCCGTGGTGCATCCTGGCAACGTCCTAGGTGGCTAAAAAGATTGCTAAAGATTTCGGATTGGGGCTTCTTGCAGCAATGCTCCAAGAAAGATCACCTTTGTGGGACTTCGTGTAGACTGTGTTTTGTAATGGTATGCGGACGATTTGTCCCAATCTAAGAAAGTTGAGATTCAACATTCTCTAGCCAGCTACGATGTTCAGACTTGCGTGAGTTATGACTGTTTGGCCAGCCATCTGCGCCACATTGGCATTTTTTTAAAGCCCAAATTGCCCGCTCTGTGGAAAGACGAGATCATGGACAGATACCACATAGCAGAATGCCCGGTCTTGCGTGAGGTGAAAAGATATTGGAGCGCTAAAAGTTTGTTGATGAGACATTGATTTTTTCTCTTATTGTTTTCTTTTACTTGTGTGTGTGTTTAAACTGTTTTGATCTCGCAAAAGTTTGTCATTTTCTTTTTGCCATTGGAAATAAAAACTTTTAAAGGATTTGACTCTCTTATAATTTAATAGTGCCAAAGCACAGTTCCATCTACGTATAAAATAACATTTTAGTTCACCTTTTTAAGTTTTCATAGGAGTTCAATTTAAAGTTTTTTTAAAGCTTAATTTTCTTTTCTTATGTTCTATTTCTTAGTGCCTATTTTTATTATAGGATGTAAGGAATTGGCCCAATTAATAATAGTTACTCAAGATTTCTGCAACCGACACTACTTTTGTTATCTGCGAATCTTTCTAACAGGTGGCCGGAAAAGTTCATAGGGTGACACATAGATGGCCCTACTAGTATTAAATCCATATGATATTTAGTTATCTCTAACCTTCAAAAGACACGTGTATAAATTTGACAGCTGTTGCACTATTAGTATGTGAATTATAGCATTTTTAGTGAAGCAACGTTTGTTAGTTTGAAAAAATTGATAAAAAGGAATTTCGTGTGTTAATAAAGCATTGCTTTTTGGCGAAAAAAAAAAAATACTATTGTAGCAAAGGCTTGGCTTGTTAAACATTATTCGGACTTTGCATCAAGAAAATCAACCGTAGAGAAGAGGGGTTTGCTAAATTCAAACGAGGCGAAATGAGCACCGATGACGATGCATGCAGTGGACGCCCAAAAGAGGTTATTACCGACGGAAACATCAAAAAGTTCACAAAATAATTTCTGATAACCGTAAAGTGAAGTTGATTGAGATAGTTGAGACCCTAAAGATATCAAAGGAACATGTTGGATATATCGTGAATGAATATTTGGATATGCGAAAGCTCTGTTCAAAGTGAGGGCCGCGCGAGCTCACAATCGACCCAAAACAACAACGAATTGATGATTCTAAGCAGTGTTTGGAGCTGTTCAATCGTAATAAACGCGAATTTTTGCGTCGATGTGGGACAATGGATGAAACATGGCTCCATCATTTCTCACCGGAGTCAATCGACAGTCAGCCAAGTGGACTGCACATGATGAACACTAAAAATACTATAACTTCACTAAAAATACTATAACTTACGTACTAGTAGTGCAACAGTTGTCAAATTTATACACGTGTCTTTTGAAGGTTAGGGCTAACTAAAACTCATATGGATTTAAAACTAGTAGCGCCATCTATGTGTCAGCCTACGCACTTTTCAACCCACTTTTATAATAATAATAATTTTCCTCTTTCTAGCAAAACAATTTACTGAAAAGACAGAACAGACAATTACAGATTATCGTTCATTACATTTTTTTTTTTTTTGCATGAAATTTTATAATCCTTGAAATGTTCCCACTTCCATAATGAAGTTTGATGTTAAATAGATACTAATAAGGTAACTTCAAGACTTAAACCTCTATATTACTTAATACTTCTGGGCATGAAAGGGTTTAAAGATGTGAAAAGGATAAGCTTTGTGGAATTATTTTCAATAATATAAATCATCAAAATTGTAAAATTAATTGAAAAAAAATGTAAATAAAACATGACTCTCTTAATTATCTTTCTTAAGTTAGAAATATGAATACAATAACAATTACGTTGTTTCAAAGTACTCGGCATTTTGCCATCTAAGTATTATTTTGTGTTATGAAAGGATGATTAAGTGTTCTATATAAAAAAAAATCAGGACGTACCGTGAAAGAAAAAAAAAAAAAAGCCTTAGCCATTGTACTCCACTCGTGTTTCCTCCTACGCACTGCAAGAGCGCCTCTTGTGGCTTTCAGGGAGAAATGGTCAGTAGGTCTCGAGACTCTTACCCGAGAAGAAGTACAGCGCAACCGGCGCTGCCGCTGAGAAACGTTTAGTACGGAGCAATCACGCGCTTCTGTTGAGAAACGTTTAGTTTACAGTCTCACATTCTGCGAGGGAATATATTTAGCACAACTCTGTGTAACAATTAACCTACAGACTCTCACCCAAAGAGGAAGTATATTTCGTGCATCCAACGCGTACCTGAGTATCTTTATTTTCGGATTAAAAGTGGAACCCTTCTACGAATCTATACTTATCTGTCTCTAATTGTATGGGCTTGTGTCAATAAAGCTGTGTGTTCTCAAGTCTCAACCCAACCACACCCAGTTACAATCCAGCTGCACAGCCCACATCACTACATACTACATTTCACATTTCGTTTCTAAAAATTTGTTTAGAGGCACATCATTTCTGAAATATACGTATGAATTTTTAGTTATAAATGTCATTCTTCTAACTGTCGAATGTAAGAATTAACTATAAATGAGAATAAAAAAAAAAAAAAGGAAAGAAAAAATTTGATTTTTGTGCGTTATTATCTAATGAACTAACTTTACATTTTTATTGTTTTGTTGCATTATTTAGTGCCTTAAAAATTTTTTTCCAGCTTTGGCATTAGAACTTAAAAAAAAATTAAATTATGAAAACAATATTTTAGTTACTATAATATGAAAAAGTGCTGAATTTTTCTTCTTCTAAATTTGAATCATTCAAATCATTTTGTAAATGCTAACAATCTCGGTTTAAAAAAAAAAAATGGCAGAGAGAAATTCAATTTACAGTTTTATTTTCATATTTACATAGAAAAATATACAACAACATTATAAGCTTTTTGCTATGGTTAGTAGTTCGGTTTATATTAATATAACTGAAGCATCGTCTTCAACCTAAATAACCGATTCCTTGTATTGCAGGATGGTGATGACAGTGCTAGTGTACAGCATGTTTGAATCCAAAAGTGAAAGAGTGTTCTTAGAAACGAGTAGATTAAATGGTGATTGTGGCAGCATAAGTGTCTTGCATCTACAGTCAGGTTACCTTATGGAACTTTTCCGGGTTTTCTTCAGTACAATATGCAATATAGGGCAACTAAAAAATAGTCATCACGAAAGGCAATGTCCTTCTCATCAGGGTCCATCGATAATTTGTTTGGGGAATATATAAATTTGATACGTGGCCCACCAATGTACGCGCACACATACACACACGGTTGTTTAACTGATACAATAAGACTTTGGTAGTGTAAGTTCCAATGGAAAAAAATTTTCAACATTATTCTTGAAGTAGGTGATATTATTTCATTATTAAAGGTTTACTTCTTTAGTATGAAAACAAACTGTTACTTCTACAATACTTTAGTGTTCCACTAGCAACATTTTAAGATATCTTCAGTGTCTTTTAACATCTTTATAAAATAAATTAGAAGATATTCTTCTCGGGTATTTCATAATGGGTTAAAAAACAAGCATCTAAATTATTATGTTTCCAAAAACAGGATGCACCTCAGAGAAATCACCACCATAATAATAAGATATAAAGTTAACTTCTGTACTGTTGTCCTAATAACACATAACTATTACTAATAACGATAAGCATAATTATAATTTTGAAAATCGTATTGGATACCAGTAGTATTTTTCTAATGATATTCATTCTTTCTTGAATAATTGGCGTTTGGTTGGCGGCGTTGACAATGACGCCAAACGTTGGCAATGTTTGGCGACGTTGGCGTTTATATCCTAAAACAGTATTTTCATTGGTTTCGGAGGAAATTGTCATGACTATTCACTGTTTTTAAAGTCATACGGTTAAGATTTTGATTCCTGGTTTAGCATCAAGATTATTTATTATGACATGTTTGTTGTAATTAACATGATTGAGATCTACATGTATGTTGTCAAAATAATTCTATCATAGAAAAATATTTCATTCTATTCAATGTATTAACACTCTCCTGGTCCTTTTCTAAACTATTGTATGGAAAGTGTATTTTCTAAACCGGTTTTGATGAAGTTCCGTAATTGTGTGTCGTTGACATTCATTCTGATTTAATTCATATGATGGCTATCCCTGGATGTGCATAGAGAAAAATTGAGGCAAAAATTATATTGTATAATGGCTTTTATACCCTGAAACAGCTTTTACATTGATTTCGGAAGAAATTGTCATGACTATTCACAGTTTTTAGTCATACGAACATTAATGGGAAAATAATTGAAAAAAAAAAAATCAGGCCATGAATATTATTTTCAATGCATTTGGAGTTTACCATCCTATGCTAAGTTGATGGAAAATTGTACTTTTTAATTTATTATATTCATGTATTTCAGTCATCAGCTCTTTTAATCCATGAATCGCAATAACTTGTCGCCAAACGTTGGCGATGTTTACGTTGGCAATGTTTGGCGACATTGGCGTTTATACCATGAAACAGTTTTTGCATTGGTTTCGGAGAAAATTGTCATGACTATTCATTGTTTTTAAAGTCATACTAATATTAATGGGAAAATAATTGAAAAATAAAATCAGCATATGAATATTATATTCAATACATTTGCAGTTTACCATCCTATGTTAAGTTGATGGAAAATTGTTCTTTTCAATATATTATATTATATTTTGTCATCTGCCTTTTAATACATACATCAATACATACGCGCAAACGTTGACAATATTTGCCGACATTAGCGTTTATACTCTGAAACAGTATTTGCATTGGTTTCGGAGGAAGTTGTCATGGCTATTCACTGTTTTTAAAGTCATACGAACGTTAATGGGAAAATAATTGAAAATAAAATCAGCTTATAAATATTATTTTCAATACATTTGGAATCATCCTATTCTAAGCTGATGGAAAATTGTTCTTTTCAATTTATTATATTCATATATTTCAGTTATCTGTCCTTTTAATCCATGAATCGCAAGCACTTGCCGACAGTTTCACTTTATTTTCTGGATGGGAAGATATCTTTGAATCTCTGCATAACAAATTTGAAATTTCACTCTTGGGTCTGAAAGAGAAAAAAAATATTGGTCTGCATTAAATAAATATTAAATATGGGGCATTTAATTATGGATTTAAATAACATAAATTAATATATTTTAATATTTTTTATAATATTACTTAGATATACTATTTATTTTTTTTCATTTTTTATGTTTTTGTATTTAAGTTATCCTTCTAAAGTTCCCAAACATCAAATCATTAGACTTTTTCAAAATTATATAACATCAAAACTGTATGCGCCTTTTGGATATTATATTCGAGTGGCATAACTATTTTGCCATTTTTTATATATTTGTTAAAAAATTTTAAGCATTTTACTTTAATTCTTAGGTTTACTAATTTATTTTATTTATTATTCATTCTTCATCTAGTCAATGAAAATTTTATGAATTGTACAGGAAAGCTTTTAGAGATGTTAATCCGATGAACATTGAAATAAGTATTTTTTTTTTCTAAATTATAATCATTGTTATATAATTATAGGACATTCAACACACTGATAACTCACATAGGAAATAAGTAGTTTATCTCAATAGCTTCTATGCTGATGCTCCTATTATAGCCTTGATGAGGAGCATGCAGGACTGCAGTAGCACTGCTAACTTTCCCAATTGGTTCTTTGAAGGCTAACAGAAGGTTTTAACTTGTGCGTGCTCTTTTAAGTTCACCCTGAAATTTAAACAGAAAGTATTTTTAAGTTAAGTTAATAGTATGAATAATGTTACAAGTGTAAAATTTTATAAAATGTAATTTTATAAAGTTAGAAAGTGTCTACTCCATTGAGAAGTGAGGGAAGCTGACCCCTCCTCTTGATGGATTTTCTTAAATGGAGGTTTTTGGAAAAAGAAAAAAAAAAGACAGTTTTACGTCGTGCCGATAAGAAATGTTGTGTTTGATTTTTATCTGAAGTGACTGAATAGGCCGGAGTTTCCACCTGTTTTCAAAGTGAGCCTTGCGGTTTCGTGTGTCACGGAGTGTGGTAATTAAGGTCTGCCGCAGACTTGGTGAAATAGATTTGTCGTAGACTTGAGAACTCTGAACACCTCCGTCCTTGGAATGAACTGTACTTGCGAATCAAATTAACTTTAATTATCTTTTTTCCTTGTAAATAGAGTTCTGCATATATACATGATGCTTGTAAATAAATATTAAAGTTTTTCCATGAACCTGTAAGTGACCCTCTTCTTGAAGCCATTATAGGTCTAGTATAGGTCTGGATATTACAATAGGAAATGTCCGTTCCGTTAACTTGCTGAGCTTCGAATGGAGCTTAACCTACCCTTTTTTCAATTCTTTCTATTAGCTCACACTCTCCCTATATATATCTTGTTCAAATTTTCAATCGTTAATAAAATACTTTTTTATTCATCCGCTCAAGTTCAAATACATTTTTTTGGACTTGTAGTGGATGACACTTGATGTTAATACAGTTTTTTCAAATATTGACTCAGTAATTAATTTTAATTTTTTTTTTATTTAAGTTGCATATATCTACCAATAGATGGCGCCAGATAAACTGAAAAAAAGGAATGAAAATTATTTATAAATGACTTTCTGCAATATAGTGAAAAAAAAATAGGAATTGACTTTAAATTTTTTTATTTTTATATTACTTGTTACTTAAGGGCTTTCACCAGGTATTTTTGAAAATAATTGAAAAATGCGTTTACAGTGCGTTAGTTAAAACCGCTACAGGGTCATAATGTAATAAACGAATAATCTATTTAACCATAAACTAAAATATCCACTGAAAAATATATACTTTCTTTGCATTGCATTGTTCGGGGTTCCAGTACAGTTCTTGTATAGGCCGAGACGTTACAATAGGAAATGTCCGTTCCGTTCGCTTGCTGAATTTCGAATTGAGCTTAATTTGATCAGAAATTCCAGCTCCGTACATATATGTAATGCAAATGAAATTGCATTGTGTGTGTATTGAAAAAACAATGCTAGTTTTCGGACTGTTTTTGAATGATCCAAGATTGGGCATACATGTTCGTGGTTAAGTATTTTAGTTCAAAAACTTACCTGAACTGGAGTGTCTCTTGAAATGTTCTCTCTCCCACAGCTGCCAAATCTGCAGAAACGTGCAGAGAACCGTAGGTTTTCTGTAGGTACGGTATCTCTACGTATATTATTACTTGATACTGATGCACTGAAATGCATATAAAAATAAAATATTATTTATTTCATATATACATATAGTTGAAACTCATAGAATCAGTGCGTCTCATATTCCACGAAGTATTAACGAAGATGTATCTGTGTGATTTTTTTTATTTTGTAAGTTAAAAAAAAATAACAAAAACACAAAAAGTATTAATATTAATCAAATACAACGAAAAGAAATGGATACTTTTTTACGTCTGTAATGTCTAACATTTCGCTACATTAAAAAACCAGTCTAAAACTGTAGTGTTTCGATTGCTGTTTTTCAATGGAAAGCTTAGATAAAACATTGTCTTTTTGAAAATAATTGTGATTTTTAGTAAATTCAGAGAGTTCACCTACAATACAAATTAAAGAGCTCACTTTCAAAACATTTTCCTTAAATCATATTACTGCTGTACATCCATAATTAACAACAATTCCTTTAATAAATGATAATGTTGTGTTTGTTTCACATTCATCAAAACTTTACAAAACATCAAAACGACTGTTCTTTATATTTTTAAGCAGTTTGAAGGATACCAACTCAAGAGAGGAATCTGAAATATTCTCATACATTCTGTTAATGGCGGGGCTTTCTGGCTTTCAGATTTATTGGGCCTATTCCTAACGTTAGAATGTACCAGGAAATTTTCGATTCGGCCGATTTTGCCAAATTTTCTAATTGAGCTCTTCAATTTGAAATTCAAAGAGTACACAGAGGGCGTTCAAGTCACATTTGAATAATCGTTATTAAGAATAAAATATGTACTTACAGTATAAATATTAGTGTAAGGTAGTAATATTGTTTACAGCAGTGTAAGGTCTATAAATATTAATGAGAGGTAGTAATATTGCTTACAGCACTAAGGTTTATACATATTATGTAAGGTAGTAATATTGCTTACCACAGTAAGGTCTATACATATTAGCATAAAATGGTAGTATTGCTTACAGCAGAAAGCAATATTAATATTAAATAAGCAGTTAATATAAAGTTAATTATAAGTTATTAATATATAAGCAGTTAATATTAAGCAGTCTATAAATATTAAATATTAGTATAAGGTAGTAATATTGCTTACGGCAGTAAGGTCTTGTATTCTGCAATCTGATGTAATATCGAGTTTCGTACGGCGCAGGCGTAGCGAGTTGTCCCATAAAGCAACACTTGTCTCCCGTCTTCCCACAGTTGCAACGTCCGCGTAAATTCCTCCGAACTGGGACACTCCGCCCCCACGAACAGGCATCCCTGTTGATTGAAAGAGTATATGAAGAGGTCGATGGCCTTGAAGTGGTTGCAGAACAAAGTGTTCTCTAAAGCTGTAAATAAACGAAATGCAGGGGATGATCAGTTAATGAATTACTAAAACTTTTTACACTTAGCAAGAGAAAATTTGACTTCCCTTGATATTTTTCTTCATTATATATGATTGCACTTTTTATTCTTTATTCAATTTATTTTGTATTAGTAATACCGGGGCATTTCAGGGATTTCAGAATTCAAGTTTTCAATTATTAGTACCATTGCAATAAGTCAAATATGTATTAAAATACAACGATATCTAATTACAAGCATTTAATTTCTAATTTGATTTGAGCGTTCCTGTTGGTTATGTCCATTGCAGCAATTGCTTCGAAAAACGCAAAAGGGAGATAGTAGCAGAATGTCTTAACTTGCACCTGGAAATTTGAGTTTTTTTCCTTATACTGTATTACAGTGCTCTGGTTTCTCTTCAACAACATGCCGATTATATTGTTTTACAATGTGTGAGTAAATGCAGCTCTTCGTTTAAATAAGTGAGGCTCTCACTAAAAATTTAAATCTATATTTTTATGTCAGAACTGTTTTCACTAAATTTTTTAAATATTGGGATGTCAGGTGGGAGATAGTAAATCTACCTCCCAGTGGTGCACCTGGTAACGTCCTAAGGTGGCTAAAAGATCTATTACTATCGGCATGCAGCAACGCTCCAAGAGTCACCTTCGTGTAGGTTGTGTCTTTACAATGGAATGCGAGCGGTCTGTCCCAATCTAAGAAAGTTGAGATTCAACATTCCCTTGCCAGCTACGATGTTGAGACTTGCGGTGGTCCATGACTGCTTGACGAGCCATCTGCCCCCCCCCCGCCCCATTGGCATTTTTGATAGCCCAAATTGCTCGCTCTGAGGGAAAGACGAGATCACGGACAGACACCATACAGCAGGATGCCCAGACTTGATAGTGGACTCCGAGGTGAAAAAGATATTGGGGGGAGCTAGAACTTTGCTGATGAGACATTATTTTTTTCTCTTATTGTTTTCTTTTGTGTGTGTTTTACACTGTTTGGATCTCATAAGAGTTTGTCTAATATGGCTGTTGAGCGTTGGGCGTAGGATTGACAACTCTATCCTGTAAAAGAAAAATTTATCTCGTCTCATAATTTGCAGTAGGCAGACAGCCTTGGCCTCCCTGGAGCTGTTGCGTTAATGATGATGATGATGATGATGATGATGAGCGCTACGTTATATTTCTTAATTATTTTTAGTCATATAAACTTAGAAACAAAATTGGTTTTTTTACAAAAATGTATTGTATTAATAAATGAAAAGCATTAATCATTAAAGTAACAATGATTCAGAACAGTATTAGTTTAGTATTAAAAATACCATCAAACAAAACCAAGAAATCTTCGAGTTTCCATCAAGTTTTCGATTGATTTCTATTATGAATTAAAATTAAAGTACTAAATAACAATAATTATATTTATAAAGAAAATTACTTTCGATAGCAGTAGCTCCAGTTGCTAAAGTTCTTTGTGGAATGCATGTTTTGTTTCTGAATCCATTAGTCCAAAAATTCACGTGACCAATGTCTTCAGGTGTCCCTAAACCTATTAAAAATCAGAGACAATGAATTAGATAAAAATAAAAAATTATATAACTTAATTCTAAAAAAAAGCTAGTGATATATTAGATAAGTTCAGTATTTAATCAAAATGAAAACTTCATTAATTTTATTATTTTTCTATGTATTTTTATGTAATTGGTTTATTTGAAATTTTAAAGAAATGTACGATTTCTTGTTGAGCCAGCACTCAATGCTGAACCATAGGTACCTTGCTTTAAACAAAAAAACTTTTAACAGTTTTCTAAATGAAACTTTTTAACTTTTAAAGAAAATTGAGTTTTTTATTGTTTAAATTGATAGAAAACTTACAAAAAATGATTAATGATATAAATGCTTCCTTCATTGAATTCAACAATTAATAAAATTGTAGTTGTTTTTCGTCTCATAAATTGAATATAGCAGTTCTATGTGTACTATAACGTCTTGGCCTAATACTAGACATATAACGCCTTCAAGAAGAGGGCCGAGGGAACTTTTAATGTTCATGGGAACATTTTAATTTTTATTTACAAGGTACAGAACTCTGGGTTATTATACAAGAAATGAAAATTAAAAATATAAATTTTATCACAAGTGCACGCAATACAATTACTGCTATCTAGTGTAAAATGTAAAAAAAAAATGGATAATTATGACATAAATACCTTCTAGAACATTTCGTGCTGGATCTGTGTGTATAACGTCCACAAACAAAGCATCTGACTGTTCTAGTTTTACAATGGCGGAGTACATTTTTGAAATTGAGGCCATCAGGATCCAGAGCTATAAAAAATTTACAGTTTTCTTGAAATACAATTGTTTCAGACATCAATCTTTTGTAATTATTCAGTATAATTATGTATCACGGGATGATGCTATAAACACTCGTTTCCAATAACGAAGTACCCTAAAATAATCCATATAGCTAAAAATTTCAAATGCAGATTCATTTATGTCAAATAATCCCATGATTGTATTTTCACTACCTGTGAGTGGTATTGTTGGCCATAGTGCGAGCCTTTTGTATTGTGCAACTGGCATTGTATAAAACAGGCAATAATTGAGGAAAGATTTATCTTTTCTCGTAGAAATACAACCATACATCATGGATTATTGCATGCCTTTTATATATTTTTAAGTCTTTATTGACTTAAATATGGATTCATGGGATCGAGAAAAATTAAAAATATAAAATTTTTTTTTAAATGTGCTGTTTCGAATAATCAGCATTTTTAGAATTCCATTAGCGTAAATAATTTGCTTAAGAATAACGAAGTGTGATGTTTCGAATATTCAGAATTTTAAGATTCTATCCGGGTAAATAAATTGCTTAAGAATAACAAAGTGTGTTGCTGCTCATCATCATTCTAAAACCAGATTCTTCTTTGAAGAGACACAAGAAGTCTTGACCAGAAGTTTCAATAAGATATTTCAACACTGATAAATGTTATCGCCTGTTCTAAACAGCTCACTCTACCCCATAAACGAGGCAATGCCCGTGCATTCATATACTACGGGAAAAGTTTATTTTGGTTTATTTAAATGTTTATTTCCCCTTTTACAAATTGACCAGCATTTTTTCATCAACATTTATTCCAGGATTATCAGGTAGAAATACATCATAAGGCACAGTAATATAATTTACAATTCATGCACCAGATGGAAAATCATCAATTTAATAAATTTTATAGACGAAAATTAGTAATTAATCATCCCCAAGAAACCATTAACTTGAAATTCTCTGCGCCTATACCTTCAACCTTTAAATATGTTGTTACTTTATGTTCCATAGATTGAAGGCTGTTATATTTTTTATATACTATGCCATACTATATGTTTCTGTGCTTATAATTGTAGTTAATCCTTTTTATATCGTATATCTTGCGTTTTTTTTTGTTTTTTTCATCTTCAATGGCGCAACAGTCCCAAGACAGTCTGCATACTGGCAGATGCCGAAACAGGATAAGTTCTCTTTTTTATGGGATAGGGTTGTCAGTCTTAGTCCCAATGCTCTACAGTCATATTAGACTGGAACTAAAAATGGATTCCGAAGCACTAAACATCTATGTCACCGCTGGAACTCGAACGCAAAACCTGTTTCACCGAGCGTCAGAGCTCTAGTCACTCTGTTATCAGGCCCCATATTGGCGTTTTACTTATGCTTATTTTAGTTATATAGTATCATACTAATAAAAATATAGTAAATCCTAAATAATATAATATTGTAAAATATAGATGATAGATATAAAATAAATACATTAAATCTTATATCTAACATCAATCTTATGATAGATATGAGATTTAATGTATTCCTAGACGCTTTGTTTCTCTTTTAAATTTTTTATATTATTTTTACCACTCTCACTTTTTTATCTTGTTACATAGCTCAGAATACGGTAGTGAGATTTGGAGTAAAGTAAAATGGATACATCATATAGCACAGTAAAATGGCCATAGTTCCTATAGTCCATACTACATGTTGTAATATATGCTTTCCCATATCTTCAACATACATACTTTCCCATACCTCTTTTTGTACATTCATTTATAATTACACATGTATATTTTCGTTTTTAATTTGCCTTTTCCAGTGCCTGGCATTTACATCATATGTCTATCTATCTATATATATGAAAATGTATGTATAACGAATGCTGTTATGGCATTGTTATACAATTGTTTGGGCATCGAAAAGTACCTTCCTTGACCACAGCATAATGTGAAAACGTACCTGTAATTCTTCCCAATCCATGCAATCGCTCTCCAGCATAACCAGCTACATGGGCTCCCAAACCATGACCTATCAGGTGAAAAGTTTCTGGAAAGGCTCCGAGACGTTTCTGAAAATAACATAATCATGTGATTTTTGGTTCACATTATTTGAACTCATTTTTTTATTTTATTAAAAATTAACATAATTATTGAAAAGTGTCGCTAATTTTAAGAAAAAGAAATACTGTTTTAAACAGAAGAGTTTAACAGTTAAACTCTAAAAGATTCTTAACAGAGTATTTTTGATTCTAAAAAATAATTATAACAATTTTAAGTTAAAGAAATACTTACACCCATAATGTCTATGTTTTTTTAAAAATAGTTTAATTTGATGTATTTTGACATCGAATATATAAAATGAATGGGGCATTAATATTGAATAAAATAGAGTTGTCCTTTGGGAAAAAAAAGATGATAAAAAAAAAACTATGTTAATAAATATTTGTGTATTAGTGCTGAATTCTCTTATTTAGAGAATAATTGTTATATTTGTATAAATATTGTTTTTAAAAATGAATGACGTTTAAATGGATGACCGTTCTATTCAACAATTAGTTCCTTTACAGCAAAACCACTTATTATCAATGTACTTTCAACTGGAAAGTAACAAAAAGAGTCACTAATTGCTTTCAAACGTCGAAAAAAACTATAGTAGGGAGTTTATGGTCTAGTCAGGCATCATGTTAAGCACAGACTCCATTTCTTTGTAAGAGGCTTTGTGACTATTGTGGAAACATCATGACTTTGAGATCTTGGAGACTTATATTAGTCTCTTTAGGATACGTTGGACTTGATTTAATTTAAATGAAGATAAACACCAATCAAATTTCTCAAAGGATACATATCATTCAGAATTTTTAAAAGTTAGGGTATTTGGACAGAGTGATCTGAAAGATCTCCCAAATTTCTCCTTTTATATAATAAGCCTGGAGCACTTTTGACAAGGCAATTGCAGTTAACCTTCTTCTCCGAGAACCATTTAGGGCCTGAAAACAGTGTTGCTTGAGGTTTGGTTTGTCGCTCTATGGTCAATTTGTGCACACTTTGGGCTAATTAGACCGGGACCTACAGTTTAACGTGGATTTCGAACCACTGACAAACATCCATCCCAACACCAGGATTCGAAATGGAGACTTTGGTACTAAAGGCTAGAGCACTAGCCAATTGGCCATCAGGCCGTTAGGAGAGCTGTTGCTGGAGGAGTAGAACTGACTTCTCAAAGGATTCATAAAACGTCTGATTTCAGTGTGAATTAATATTGTGAGTTTATATAGTTATAAGACGGATCATATACTTTATTAATCAATTTTTGTCTTTGATATTGTAAGTTCTGTTTTAGAGCTCCCGATGCTGAGGTTTAGTTTGATTTGGTTTGTCATAATGGTAAAAAGTATTATTTTTATGTTCATTGTAACCCTAATATAGACAAATCAAACTGCATACATATGATCTTGCAAAATGAAAATGAGTGGAACAGCAAAAATTGAAAGAAAGAAAGAATGCAATACTCACGCATAGAAAATCAATGAGCTTCCAAATTTGAGCCCCGACAACGCGAGCATTTGCTCTGTTCCAGAAAAGGGCGGGGCAGCCTGCGTCTGTAGTTCACAAGAATGATGTTTTCATCAGCCACTGCTAGGTACTGATCTTTCAATTGCTTCAAAAAAAATAATAACATTTTACAGACATTGGATTAACAATCATATAATAATAATCAAAACGCTATCCTGACTCTGGCTGTAAAATTTACTTTAGTTTTAACTTTCAGAAAAGATCAAACACATTATTTATCAACATGATCTTCTTTTTAAAACGTCCATCTATCAACAAACTTTCGTATTCTTATATTAAAAAGTTGGTAATAATGTGCATTGAAGTTTAAATGGCTGGTCATTATTTATATTGCATTTAAGATTTCGATTAAAAGACACGTTTCAACTCCTAACCAATAAAAACACAAACATTAAATTATTGACGAGGGGAAAAAAATGTTTATTCAGAATTTTTATAATTTATCAAAAATCAATAAATGTGATTCAGCATTTCCCTATTTCAATGAATAATATAAAATATATTTTATTTCAAGATTTTTATATAAATTTTGTTAGAAAATACCCTCATGAAAACTGGAAAATTAGAATTCAGAGCAATTCGTGTGATAATATTTACCATAGCATTAATTTGAGTACTTCTTATTTCTAGTAATTGGATATGATAGCGAGGAAAATATAATATTTTCCAAAAGAGGCTTTAGAATTTTGAATGCTGATAATTGAATTTTTTGTATCATTTTTTTCTCGTTGCTAAAATTTAGGTCATATACAAATATAATTATGGTGTTATTTTAAAAGATTAATGTACAGTAAAAACAAGTAATATAAAATTTTTAAGTCAATTCCTTCTTTTTTTTTCACTATATTGCAAAAAAGCCCTTTATAATTAATTTTCATTCATTTTTTAAGTTTATCTGGCGCTATCTATTAGTAGATACATACAACTTAAATGTAAAAAAACTAATTAATTAATTAAATTTAATTACTGAATTAATACTTGAAAAAACTGTATTAACATCCAGTGTCATCCACTACAAGTTCAAAAAAATGTATTTGGACTTGAGTGGATGAATAAAAAAAGTATTTTATGAACGATTGAAAATTTGAACAAGATATATATAGGGAGAGTGTGAGCTAATAGTAGGAATTGAATAAAAACAAATAAATGTTAAATCACCAAAATACTTTTGAAAAATTATGTAAAAAGGCTTGAAAAATGTATTACAAACCCTCTGCCATGTGGAAATGAAAACACCATCACTTCCGAGTGGATGATGACCCTGGTGAATTTGTTTGCCTTGAAGGTCGACTTCAGTGCCCGATTCAGAAAGAGGGGCGAGAAGATGAATGGAATTTTTCTGTTTGCTCTGGTGTAGAGGAAGAAGGATGTGCCCTGCAGTTCCGGGGCAGGGGCGGATACTGATGGGGCGCTCGTAAGGATGCTGAAAGGGCGGCCCGTTATAAAGCATCCCAATTTTCCGTAACATACCGTCACGAAAGGATTCGGAGGAAACACTGAAAGGATGATAAGATGGATTAAAAAATAACGTTCTACCAGCAGGGCCGATTTAGACGAAAGAGGCCCTAGGGCTATTCCACTCATGAGGCCCTTTCACCTCCCATTTTTAAGTTTGTAAATTACTTGAGAGATAATATACATCATTGCAATCATATATATCAATACATTAAATGAAACATTTGTGATGGGTACTAATCTTTATAAAAAATGTGGCACGGATAATAAATATAAAAAAAAAGTCTAGAACACGTTATTTGGACATTTATTCTCAGCACCTATACAGTACTTGTAACAATAACTAATCAAACATAACACGCAACATTTACAAAGAAGAAAAATTCAAATAATAAAAATTTTTGACTACGAAAATAAAATATGCAATAAAAATTATCATATTTCATACATATATTAAATTAAATATATTCAATACATTGAAGATTAAAGCAAATTCAATTCAAATAAAGTTATATCATAATAATTCGCAGTTAAAGTTTAAGTATGAATTATTATCAATTTTAAGTTTTAAGCTAAACCAAAAATGGAACTTTATTCAAACAAAATCCAGATCACAAAAAAAAAAAAAAAATATATCAAATTGCATATCATATTAAATTTTATGTTAATAGTTATTTTATTTAAGAACTGATTCAATCAAGTATACATGTAGGCCCTCTTGATCTTGAGGCCCTATGCTAAAGCCTAGTTAGCCTATAGGAAAATCCGGCCCTGTCTACCAGATAATGACATCAACATTGCTATCACTTCTGTTTCATGAATGTCGAACAGAATGATTCAAAAAAATTAAATAACGTTTTATAAAATACACATTTCTAACCATACTGTAGTAAGGAACTCATGACAACAATAGTAGCTTAGACACGCGAGAAATAAAGTGGGTTTTTATTTAAAACAAGCAAAAAATATGCAACATAGATTGCCATTGCTAATGACATCTTGAACGTAATACTTTTTTTCTCAGCCACCATTTGTGTTCTTCCAGACTTTAATTTGTACAATTATTGATTACAGAGCTATTTGGTTCAGAAATCTATTTTTATTTTCACTCATAAATTCAACATCCATTTGGTTGTCACTAAGAATATTAAAAGATTTTATTTTAAGCTACGTACTTACGATATCCATAGATATGCTGTATAACTCTATTCACAGCACTGCACCATACATGCAGGTATTGCTAACCATTAAAGTCTAAAATATAAAACACATTTATGATAAAAAGGACTCAAAATCTCTTGAAAACAATATTTGGTGAAGATCGCTTTTCTTAATCACCACTCATAATCTTTCAGATCAATAGACCTAAATTAATTCAATTATTGGCTACAGTGCTACTTGTTTTAGATCAATCATGATTTTCACTATCATTTAACATCTGCACTTCGTTAAGAGAATATTATATCTATCTATGCAACGCTATACACACTACAATACCACGGCTTCGAGTATTGGTGAAAAATAAGTCCTGACATGTAAAGCACTTTTATGATAAACATGATTCAAGACATTTTGAAAGTATTATTAGGTGAAGATCGTTTTTCTCAACCACCACCTTCCAGATCAACAGACCTCAATTCATATGATTATCTATCAATCAGAATTTTCAAATAACACTCAGTCTGAAGCCACATCCCCACTGCTATATTGTGCAACACTTTCCACATCATTATATCTCTACTTCAGGTTTTACCAAGAATTACTCTGACCAGGGGAACATATTTTTGATTAATATCATTTGTTGTTTAATGGAGCTATTATTGAAATAATTTATGTCACTTTTCTTTTATCAATTCAGAAATCATTTACTGCAAATGAAAAAAAAAGATAATATTTTAAAACAATATTTTTATACCTAAAGACAATATTTTAAAATCTTTTACACAAGTAATTGCATTCTTAATTGTTCTTGAAAAACATTCCTCACTCCAAAATTTATAAATTTTTCATAGTGATAACACTAGTGATAGCGTTTGTAATAAAAGCATATATTAGATTAAATATATAAGGAATTTAATGTTACTTATGTAGTCAGAAAATTAAAAATTAATCAATAAACCTCTTATAATGCTTTAATAATGTAATTCTCCATGTCAATTCCATACAATAAGGGATATATTGGAGAGAGATATTTTTAACACGTTAATTGTTTATTGGGGGTTTGATCAATAATATTTATCTGATTATCTGTCAATTTTTTTTTTATTTTTAGTGTTTAAACACTGAAAACTTTAAACATAATAAGCAGATTTGAATTTTTGCCGATATCATCACAGCCAATCATTTTATATCCCTACTTAAATTTTAATTTAATATTCATTATAAAATTTATCGTAGAAAAGTAATTAAATTAATTAAAGCTAAATAATAATATTTAATATTAAATATAAAATTATAAACTCAAAAAATAAATAAATAATAACTATTAATCTACAAACTATTATGAACGTATTTTTCATTATTTCAAATTTCATGAAATTCGTTTTTCACTAAAATTACATTTTGATGTCCTAAAACATGCAGAAATATCATTTAAAAATATTTGTTTTGTTTTTTAAAGCTTTGTAAAAAATAGCCTTTTTAATTTTATAAAATAGCTCTTATGAATTTAACATAAAAATTAGTCATATTATTTCAAGAATAATAATGATGTTTTATAAATGGCCGAGAATTTATTAATCCAATAACTTACATAGAGGATTATTTGAAATATACAATTTCTAAAGTAACAAATAAAAATACATAAAATGAAAATGAATTCAACTTTAGACTAGAAAAATAGTTATAATGATCATATTTCATCAATAAAATACTCGTATTTAGAATATTTTCATTGTGTTATTTAAAAAATTATTTAGAATATTTTTATTTTAGAAGAAATTTGCAAACATGTCGATGCTTGTGTATATTTATTTTTTTAATATGTCTTTGATATAATTTCATTTTTTATTTTCTAAACTTTTTTTTTAATTTGAAATAAATAAATCCTTTCTTAAAATTAAATAATTTTTCTAATTTAAAATATAATTTTTGACAAAAATTTAAAAATAAATTCAAAAAGTAAGAATTTTTAAAAAAAGTATAGAAATTGAATTCAGTTATTTTCAACAGTCAATTTATTTATTGTTAATTTAAAATGGAAACAGGTGTAATTATTAAATTCCAGGATATCCCAATGGGATCTTATCAAAGTTATAAGTACTATATTAAACATAAAAAATATCTTCTATTCTAAAAATAATTTACAGCTTAGCTTAAAGAAAATTTTTTTTTGATAAAAAAGACGAGTTTTCAATGACGATTTTTTAAAAAGACACAAGTCGCTTATAAAAGTATTCTTTATAATAAAATATAAAATATATATATATTATAATAACATTAAAAATATTATATCAAATCAATTGATAATCAGCACCATAAATACATTTCATAATTCAGCAGTTTAAGTGTTGTTCTATATTGGTGGCAATTCACAAAATATTGAGAAAATCCATAGTTATATAGTATATATTATAAGTGTACCATAAAATAATATCCTAATGATTATAAAAATTAGAATTTATTTTTTACGCTTTTATAACTACAATTTAAACATTCTTATTTTAAAATAATAACAAATTAAATATTTACGAAAAAAATTCCTCAATGCTTATATGAAATAGAAAAGTTCAAGTTTTGTTTCAATTAATTACATTAATATCATTAACAATTATTTTTACATTTAAAATAAGCAAGAGAAATTTCCTTAAAAATGTTATGGCAAAATTATAATTAAAATGGAAGTACTTTACTTTGTCTATTTATTTCACGAAATACTATCATAAAGTATACAAATATTGATCATAATATATGAAATAATATCATTGCAAAAGTAATTGATATTTTCTATTCAAATCTTTTAATTGATATCTTTACTAATATGGAGAAATATAACAATATATATATATAGAGAGAGAGAGAGAGAGAGAGAATTAAAATATAGACTTACATTTATCTGTGTGGTATATAATTGTTGTATTCCTTATTGCTGAAATTGTCTGAAAAATACACAGTCCACAAAATAAAAGTATGCACTTTAAACTTTTCATAATTTTTTTTATTGTTCTCAATACCACTATTTAAAAATTAGATTAATTCTCCAATAGAAAATTTCTGTAATATTATTTGAGACCAACACCAGAAAAAATTCCGACTAATACATAATGCTCAAATGCTTATAGATTTATGGATTTTTAATTTATATCCTTGTGACATAATGCAGGTCCACAACGTTGTCGATGTGCTTGTAGAATAATGAATATTTAATTTGATGCCGTTTAATGCTTTGCAAAAAGAATACTTCGCCATTTTTCCTGTTGTTAAAAAGACCGGAAGGTTTATTTATTTATTTTTACACAGAAGGATATCAAAACTTTAAGCTTTTAGTTATCATTATTCCAATTGTTAATCTATATGTAAATATCATACACAGGGAAGACAGATCTTAACAGACATTAAAAAAAAAATTTTGTAGCGTTAAGGAAAAAAAATTTTGTGAACTTCCTAAAATGTGGCAGTTTAGTATATCGTACGATAATGAAAATAGTATTAAATATTAAATAAGATATATTAACTTTTTAACCAAAATATTAACTTTCCTTATTTGATGACCTACTAAAATAATTACGTAAAAGTTATTTTGATGTTACCTAATAATATTTTTATTTCCAATGGCAAGGAAAATTAAGCAAATTTAAGCAAATCTTATCAAAATAATGAATTCTATTAGTATTATCTTAAGTTAACAGGATTTTAAAATTTTTTGCTTTAAATTTTAAATAATCATTGATTAATCAAAAGTTGATTTTCGATTTGGCTAATCATCTAGAGATCGACACACAACGTAAAAATAAAATTTAGGTAGAATCATTCAGATGAACGGCTTGATACAATACGAAAATATTTGAAATTACACTCATGTCCATAAATTAAGGATAATGAAGTTCAGGCAAAAGAAAGAGACAGAAGCAAAACAAATTTGACTTATTTGTAAAAGTCTATTCATTAAACAAAAAGGTAAAAAGCAAAAAAAGATGCTATATGTTTGACATAAATAATAAAAATTGCGATTTTTTTTACTCCCTGGAGCAAATTTCAAAAAACGAACCTATTTACAAAAAACAGTATAATATGGTTAGTATGATGGTTAATATGGAGTATGTCTCCCGGACGATGCAATACAGGCCTTACAACGCCTAGGCATGCTGAGTATCAAATTATCAATCTGATCTTGGGGAATATTACACCACTCATCAAGCAATGCCCTCCGAAGTTCCGGTTGTCAGGTGGGAGGGGGTTGACGGGCTGCAATTCGTCGGCCAAGCATATCCCACACATGCTCTATTGGATTCAAGTCCGATGAGTATGCTGGCCAATCCATACGGGTGATATCCTCCAATTGAAGGCATTCGTCTACAATGTTTGCACGGTGAGGACGGGCGTTGTCATCCATAAACAGAAATTCAGCACCCATGGCGCCCCGAAACAAACGTATTACATGTTGTTCAGAATGACAACCCGATAGATGTGTGTATGTCATCGTTACACTCTGAACATGCAGGTCAGTTCTGGAACCAAGAATAATTCCTCTCCAAACGAGCCATTCTGCACCACCGTAACGGTGTCGTTTAATGGTGTTCTCTTGAGTGGTAACGGGTACCTGGCGCTCTCCATATGAAAGTCCGGCGAGAATCAGACTGCAAAACGAACCTGGACTCGTCGGAAAACATCACACCAGACCACTGTTGCGGTGTCCACAATGCATGCTCTCTACTCCAGGTTAATCGCATGCGACAGTGGGTTGCGGTAAGTGGAACACATCTGACAGGCCTACGAGCATATAGACCAACGTGCCTAAGCGTCTATACACGGTCTGCCTTGAAACTGTTGTACCGGTAGCTGAAAAAAAGCTGACGAGACCGTCTGTTTCTTTTGGCAGTAACTGCTAAATACCGGTCCTCATTCGGCGTTGTAACTCGGGGGCGACCTGCGCTGTAGCATCTACTCACATTACCATCATCTTGGAATCGTTGCCAAAGCCTGGAGATGACACTCTGGGCGATTCCAAGTTCCTCGGATACTTCCAGCTGGGTACGCCCACATTCCAGTCGTCTGATAATTCTACCACGTAAAAATCATCCAAATGCTTCCTTTGTGCCATAACTATGGCGTTATTGCACTGAAAGGCTTTCAAAGCGCTTGTGAATAATTTTACTTCTTTTGCCACCATTCCTTATATACCCCTCTCTTACACTCGTCATTGTGACGTACTATCCGCGCCATCTGGGGTTTCCTGTATTTTGCATATTTTTCACCAAGATGTATGTGATAATTCTACAGGTGAAATTTTTATTTTAGAGTTCAAAATTCTGTGTGATTCTGAATTATCCTTAATTTATGGACATGATAGATTAAACGTCTACATTTAAGTTCGCCATGTAATCTTCTTCCCTGGCGCAACAGCCCCATGGGGCCTTGGCCATCAGGAGATGTCCTCATTTTAAGGGGGTAAAGTTGTCCCCCTATAATCATATTACAGTACCTACAGTTTAAAGTGAATTTCGAACTACTACAAACTACTGCTATGGGGACCTGATGCCTGAGTGGCTGGCGTTCTGTACCACGGGTTTCGGGTTCGAATCCCGGCGGTGTCATGGATGTTTGTAGGGGTTCTGAATACATTTTAAACCGTAGGTCTCAGTCTAATAGGATCGTATAGAGTTGTGGAGGTAGTGTTACTGGTATCCGTAGCATATCTTCGCTACACGTGCCCCCTGGGTGGCGCTAAATGAGTAGCAGCAGTGCAGCCCTTGATTATAGCATGAAAATTAATTGTCTTTATATTGCCAGCTAAATTAGAACAACGGCAAACATCCATGGCATCGCCGAGACTTCAAACCCAAAACCTGTGGCACCGAGCGCCAGAATACTAGTCACTCTGCCATCAGGCCTCTTATCATACATTAGTAGGTCATAAATATTTTTTTTTTTTATTTCCAACGGCAAAGAAAATACAAGTAAAAAATAAACAAAGCAGAAAACAAATACCCAAAGAATAAACATCCAAAAAGATGACAGAAGTCATTGACTTAAGAGTTCTCTCACGCTGATAAAGCGCCGTCTCCAGTCGCCGTCAAGTACCGCACATCGTTGGAGATGGTCTCTGTTCATTGCATCTGCTGAATTACATAGGGGACAGCCAGGATTCGAAAATATTTTAATACGATTGAGATGTTCTACTAGGCAGTCATGACCAGCCAGAAGACAGCACTGGGCGACAGCATGTCAAAGCGGATTGCTGGGTATTGCAAAAATATCTCCAATGCTTTGACTTAATCTCATCTTGAGTTTGTAACTTGACTTTTAGCTATTATTTGTTTGATATATAATTATAGAATGGAATGACCGTGCCGAAGATCTCATTTGACATAGTCTTGTATCTCTTTTTGCTAGATAATCGGCCTGTTCGTTCCCCAAAAATGTCACAGTGGCCAAGTATTCACTGAACTGGTTTACCCAGTTCGAACCTGAAGCCTGTAGTACCAAAGGTCAGAACTCTAGCCAGTTGACCATCAGGCCGAAAATCCATGTTTCAGAGCTATAGACTAAAATTGGTCTAATAAGGGTTTTATATAACAATTTAGTTTTTCTGCATATGAACTGCGATTTAAACAGATGTCTTAACCTATAAAAGGCCTTATTGACAGACACAATTCTGTTTTTTTTTTCAGGTAAGATATGACAATTTCCGATCCTAAGTATTAAAAATTAAGTACATATTCAAAAGTGTAAGTGCCTAAGATAATTTTGGGTGTATCCTGACAAATATTTCTTGAGGAAACTCTATATTTCGTTTTTTTTCCTGGTTTATGTTTAAATGCAAAGCCCCTGTAACCAAATCAAAAACCTTCCTCCGAAGCTGCAAAAAGATCTTGCAATGATTACAAAATCAGCCTAAGCTAAAATTTGAACAGACATGAAAATATGTCCTCTCAAGTTTATACCCGAATCTCTCAATACCTTTTTTTTTTTTTTTTTTTTTTTTTTTACTATGTAACAGAAATTATTAAACAGAAATAAACATGTATTGCCTTATTTTACCACCCTTGGTGAAATAACTTTTTGTATCATTCATATAACATAGTTTAATGAATGATATTCATATAACATAATGTTATATAAAATAACATAATGTCATTAACATAATGCTAATGTTATATATAATGTTAATGAATGATATTCATATAACATTATATTCATATAACATTATATTCATATAATGTTTCATTTATATAACATAATTGCCCCTCTAATATCATTTCATCAAAGAAACCGAAAATAAAGCACCAATTTATTCATTATCGCAATGAATGTTGTCTTCATTTTTCATCCATGCTAAAGTTTAAAGGCTGACACTTAACAAAAAATCTGAACAATGTCTACCGATAACTATCGATTCAAATGATGAAAAGTTATAATAAATTACTAAGCATTAGAAATTTAAATTTTTGACATAGGTTAATTAAAAACACAAAATTAATCGCTTGCAGCATAATTTGAATACCTCATTTTTAATCTGCTTGCTTTATTTGTTATTTTATGTTATAATACTTTGTTGGCATTTCCTGGAAAAGTTAACTATTGTTTTTAATTAAAACATTTCTTTTTAGAGATATCTTTCATTTAAAAGAATTTAATCCTTTGCTAAACACATCCTGCTGAGCGAAAGTATTTTTCAAGGCATAACATTGTTAAATATACATTTCTCACAAAAATCTCGACTATTTTTATTGTCATTTACTAATCTACGTAGCTAAATATTTAATCAGCTTTCAAATTCTTATTTAGGGAATATTCGTTCTCGCGTTAGTGAATGATCATAATAACACCAATATAAAGTTAACAATTTTATTACATACTATTTCGAGTTTTTATTAAATTTCAGCAGTTTTTGATGTTATTACTTTTACAGAAATCTGCATCGAACTATAGACAATTAATGTAATGAATATTTAAAAGCCAATTTCAGAACTTGTTTATTAACAAATAAATACAAACTTTTAAAAGATAAAATGCTTAAAGTTACTTTAAGCAATTTTAGACTCAAATCCAGAGGAACGTTCAAGATTAAAATGGATAAAATATAACAGAACATTTTGAATACATATTCGCTCTATATCCTACAGAGCAACACTTGTTATAAGCAGTATTCGCTCCTGAATGTGGCGCCCTGCTGACTGCTTTTACTTGGCAGTAGAGGACTTGCACACAGCTCGAATACAATAGGAGCGATTTTCCTGAAATTAAATAAGACATTCAAATTATTTTTATTGCAATTCATAAAAATTTGGATCACAAAACATGTGCCAGTCCTAATAATATTTCATTCTATGTAATATTAATTTGTTTTGTAAATATTGTTAGACGGTATAAGCCACTGCTCTAAAGAAATAACATTGAAAAATGTTTGAATTCCATAATCAAGATAATGTAAGGCGAATTCAGTATATTTGAATATAAATATAAAAGCGGATATATTGTGAATGTACGAAATCAACTAATTACGCAAATAAGCATTATCACTTAATAGACATAACTATACATCATCATTGGCGCAACATCCCCATGATGAGTAAAAGTCGTCTGCCTGCTGGCAAATTTCGAGACAGATTCTTTTTTATTTCCTTCTATTAGCTCACACTCTCCCTATATATATATCTTGTTCAAATTTTCAATTGCTAATAAAATACTTTTATTCATCCACTCAAGTTCAAACATTTTTTTGAACTTGTAGTGGATGACACTTGATGCTAATACAGTTTTTCAAATATTAATTCATTAACTAAATTTAATTAATTTTAGTTTCTTTTAGACTTAAGTTGTATAAATCTACCAATAGATGGCGCGAGATAAAATTTAAAAAATGAATGACAATTATTTATATAGGACTTTTTGTAATATAGTGGAAAAAAAGTAGGAATTGACTTTAAAATTTTCTTTTTATATTACTTGTTTTTTTAACAAGAGAATAAAACACGCATAAATACAAAAATATCAATAATTTACATTAATAAAATATAGTATAAAATAGCCTGATGGCCGAGTGACTGGCGCACGGGCTCTCGGTGCCACAGATTTCGGGTTCGAGCCCTGGCACTGAAATGGATGTTTGTAGTGGTTCAGAATCCACTTTAAATCGTAGGTACCAGTCTAATATGACTGTAGAACGTTGGGCGTAAGGCTGACAACCCTACCCCTAAAAGAAAAACATCTCCTGTTTCGGTTTTTCTTCTCAGACTCATTTGTTAAAACACTGTGAAGTTAAAACTATTGCAAATATATATATGAATATAAATCTATTAAAGTTTTTCATAGAAAAAAATGCCAAGTGTGAATAATTATTTTGGCTTCTCAGAGCATCAAACATTTAAAAGCCAATGTAGCAATCGGAAAATTTGGCTCCAATTTGGCTTTAAATAGCACATAATTTCAAAACAATTTTGAAGCTACTTGTAAAACTAATTAATAAATTATGTTAACAGTGTCAATATTCGATTCATTGCAGTGCACTTGCTAACGTTTTACAAGATCAAAAATAAACTATATGTATTATTTAACTAAGTCTTTCATTACATTAGATTGCACGCTTAGAATCCATAACATATTTTTAAATATTTAGTAAAATTAATGACTTTAAAAAAACAATTTATTACAAAACCCTTAAACAATGAAAATAAAGAATTTGTCATATGTCAGTCATATAATATTTCATTCCATGTAATATTAACTAATTTGCTTTGTAAATATTGTTAGACGGAAGAAGCCACTGCTCTAAAGCAATAACGTTGAAAAATGTTTGAATTCTATGACCGAAATAATGTAAGACGAATTCAGTACATTTGTATAAAAATATAAAAACAGGTATATTGTGAATGCATGAAATCATTTAATTCTCAAACAAGCATTATCACATAAATATACACTTTTGAAAAAAATTTTTTTTCTACTTCACTAAATGGCTGTGGATTAAAAAATTAAACGTAATCAAACAAAAGAAGAAATTATCTCGCTTAAAAAAATCGTTTTGAAGAGATTCAAAAGACATGCCATTTAAATGTTTTTTAGCAACTTAAATCGGCAATAATGCACCAAAATTTTTAAATCATCTATTTTTGTTTAGCAAAGTTAAATGTTTTGTTTACACATATTAATGTGGAAAATAAATTTATATCCTCTATAAATCTTATCGATTTCCTGTTTTTCTATTCAGTGACCTTAATCCTGAAATCCTCTTACTAGAGAAAGTGAATTTTTATTTTCATTAATTATTATTTTTATCCATGCAAACGATTATTTCTTTTTCCTAGTAAGTGGCAACGATAACATAACAGCGTTCCATTTCACTGCTTCGTAAACAATCCAGAAAATGATTTCCTAATTATATCGCTTGCTGATTTCTCATCCAAGAGATAGATGCCAAAAATCATACCAACGATTCCATTTTAGTATGTTACATTTTTACAACAATTTCATAAATTCAGATTGCCTTGCATGACATTAAATGGAAAAATAATCACTTTTCTAAATATACCAGTTGTTACAGAAGGGAATTAAAGTTATTTCAATTCTAAATATTTTTTTTTATATATAAAAATTAGGATCATTGTATAAAATACATTTTCAATTAGTTCTAAATAATAAAACCGAATAGTTATAAACATATGGTCAAGACAACATTTAAAATATTCTAAATAAATAAAATCGATTGGTATTAACATACAGTCAAGGCAACATCTAAAATGTTCTAAATCAAAGCGATTGATATAAACATATGGTCAAGACAACATTTAAAATGTTCTAAATCAAATCGATTGGTATAAACATATGGTCAAGACAACATTTAAAATGTTCTAAATCAAATCGATTGATATAAACATATGGTCAAGACAACATTTAAAATATTCTAAATAAATAAAATCGATTGGTATTAACATACAGTCAAGGCAACATCTAAAATGTTCTAAATCAAAGCGATTGATATAAACATATGGTCAAGACAACATTTAAAATGTTCTAAATCAAATCGATTGGTATAAAATGGTCAAGACAACATTTAAAATGTTCTAAATCAAATCGATTGATATAAACATATGGTCAAGACAACATTTAAAATGTTCTAAATCAAATCGATTGATATAAACATATGGTCAAGACAACATTTAAAATGTTCTAAATCAAATCGATTGATATAAACATATGGTCAAGACAACATTTAAAATGTTCTAAATCAAATCGATTGGTATAAACATATGGTCAAGACAACATTTAAAATGTTCTAAATCAAATCGATTAGTATAAACATATGGTCAAGACAACATTTAAAATGTTCTAAATCAAATCGATTAGTATAAACATATGGTCAAGACAACATTTAAAAGGTTTTGAAATACAATCTAAGAATAATAAAAGATTAAGCCAATTTTTGATACGGAATGTTACATGAAAATAAAATAAAAAATATCAGATTCTGCAAATTCTAATTACTTCACAAAAATTGAAAAAATCATTGAAATTCATATTTTAAATTAATTCATAGAAAATCTGAATTATTTTTTTTTGTTTTGTTTAAAAATACAGTTGACAGTTATTTTACTAAAATATATTATCACCAGATATTAATAGAAAGTAAAAGTACAGTAAGTAATTTAAAGTAAAAGGCAATTGCAATATGGCAGAATTTCAGAAAAATATAATTTTATGAAAGATTTTTTTATAAATTAAAGGGAATGTTTTGTCTTTTCACTCATTTTCATCAACTTACCATTGCGTGTGTGTCTTGAGCGAGTTAACGTGTATACTCTTGATGAAAGGCCTCTCGTCGTCCTCCGAAGATGCCATTATGATGTTGGACACCATGTTCATCATGCCCCTAGTCCTGGTCACCGGCACCTTGCTCCAGCGAATGATGGCTCCCATCACGTCGCCGAGGAAAAAGGGGCTGAACAGCACGTTGCTTTTCTGGAAACCTGACCTGCAAAAGTGTACCATGTCCAAAATAATTGATAAAATCGAGTCAAATTTTCAAATTAGCATTTTTTTTAAATTTAATTGTTACTAAAATGAAAATATGGCAACTATACACGATCCAATACTTATCAAACTACTAATGTAAAGGTTTAAAAAAAAATTCTATTACTTCTAGTATTTACTTGTTTTCATGAACATTTGGGGAAAAGCAGACATGTTAAAAGGGACGTTACATGTTTATTACTAATGAAAAAAAAATCCCCTTAAACAAATGAAAAATAACATGGAAGAATTTTTGATGGAAAATGATTTTTTAACTATGAGCAACTTCGATATTACTATAATTCGTCTGATTAGTAATAAATTCTTAATTTTTAATCTAAAAAAAAATCTAAAAGGTTTTTTTCGACAATAAGATGCCATGGGCTTTTTTCCCTTTTTACTATCATATTGCAAATCAAGTCCAAATATTTCTTAACAGCTATATCATAATACATAAAAAAGAAAAAACGTAATTCTATAAAAAACTGGACAATCCATTCCATTTTCAAACAATGATATCAAAATGTTCGTTTTGGAGTAACAAATAAAATATTAATTATTAATTAAAAACAATTCAGTAACTGCAACTAATTTCATTGTAAATAAATATTTCGTTGTAAATGTTATTCAGATTAATTGAAATTATTAGATTGTTGGCAGCATTAACAAAAGGTTAATGTATGAATTACCCTGCTATTCATACATTATTGTAAAAATAATTGAATGAATAAAGTATCAAAATTACAAAAACTTTTGATATTGAAAAGGTAATAAAGAGCGCCGAAGAATATTTCCTTGCTGGGGGAGGGGGTGCAAATGATAACATTTGAGTACCACTGCTTTAAAAGACTTCAATTTAATAAAATATATGGCAGATTTTGTGACACGGATCTTTGATAATTTTTTAAACTATAAAAAAAAAAGGTTCTTCTTACTTTCCTTCTATTTGAAAATCTGCATTCCCAGCACTGCCATAAAGGGAAATCTGCAGCACTTCCGCTCTTGGCCAACCTCTGCCTCTCCTCCAAGAATCCTTTACATCCGTTTCGTCCTCCGAATCTCTTTCCAATGCAATCTTATATTCGTAACCTAAAATACGAACAGCCAAACTTAAAAGCAGATATGATTCGTAAATTGTTTTGAGACGCTGAAATCTCTACGTTTATACTTCAGGAAATTACAATTTCCATGAAAACAAAGCGAAATCTAATCATTACAGAGTCCTTTGCTTAATTATAAAATATATTAACTACTAAATATAATTAGCTTCAATAAATTACACACTTTTTTTTTTTAATGAAAAAAAGATATTTCTAAAGCTTTAATCTTCCAAGCGATCAATTTTATTATTAATTACAGACCACAATAGGGTGCAGTGTCTCCAGTGAAGAGGAAATATTTGGAGGCGTTCCCATAATCTCTCTCGGTGTCCATGTGGTATCCCATAAGGGCGCAGTCCTCCCCCGTCCTACCACAAGAGTCGCATTCACCCCTCGAAAAGGCTCCCCAGTCCGTGCACCTGTAGGCGATCATGGGGCAGCTGCGCACGTTAATGGTATCGGTAAACAGCAAGGGTGCACGCATGTGGCTGCAGATCACGTTCCGCACACCTGGAAAAAAAAGCATTTTCATTGTTTTACTACAACTGTTGGACTGTATTATAAAACTTGCTACTACAAAATAGGTTATTTAAGCGCATAAAATTCACACGAGTGTCATGCATGGCAAATATGTGGGTCAGAATATCAATAGTAGTCGTACAAAAAACATAATGAAATTAAAAAAACTGAAATCTTTTTACGAATTTCAATTTATCATGTGTGAATATATTTTGCTAGTGGAATATACATGGCAGTATACCAATACCCAAGAAATTTATGAAGCAATTGGTCAGAATTCTACAAGAATCGGAGTTCTGCACTTTAGGGTTATGCTTGTTTATTTGGCGATTTTGTTCCTTGGTTTCGCCAAGTTCTTTTTTAAACAAACATAATGACTGCTGCGATTACTAAATACTGCAATTTTGGCGATTCCATTTGGCGGGTTAAAGTGACAGCGGGGCAAAATCTGAACCCGAAAGTGCAGAATTCCCATAAGAACCATCAAATTAAATATCAGCAGGAATATAACAAAATTTAATAACTTTAGAACATTATGAAGAAGAAATTGTTCAAATATTACAAGAAGCACTACCAAATTCAGGTAGAGAAGTCTTAAGTTATAGTTAAATCAACTTTTATAAACACAAACTAATCCTTTGACACTTTTTTGAGGATATTGAAACATTCTGTTTATATTTTGAAAGCCAGATAATTCAAAATGGACTAAAGGACAATCGATTTGATATTGGCCAGTCTTTATATTTAGCAACACATACTTCATGCCAATTTTAAAACTCAAAGTCACAAAAGCACGTTAACATCAGCGTTTATTTTAAATAAAAGTTTTTCGTGTTGCGTGAAGATATTAATCTGTTTAAAATAATAACTTATACTTTTATTTTTTTTTATATAGCTTTCCTTTTATGGAGACTGGATCTGCATAACAGGACATCATGTTCACATAATAAAAGCATTTAAAAGTGATAAATAATGAATAACATTACCAACAAATCAAAATAAGAAAAAAAGTATAATCAACTAAATGCATAATACACACGAGAATGAGGAGTCGCAACAAGCTGTTACAAAAATTATGAGGACTAGTCTAGATAATGAAAGCAAAAAGAACGAAATGCCACTGGTTGCCTCGAGGTCATGACACTTGTACGCATTTGATGATGTACCCATGAGGAGGACGTATTAATAAGAAATGCATAAAGATTTGAAAAAGGGTTTTTTTTAAGTGTTTTAATTTGGCTACAATTTGATTCAAAATTAAATTGGATATGTTGATTAATATAAAATTGATGATTCTAGGGAATAAACCCGATTCAAACTAATCTTATTCCCTCCAATCTGATTCTTGTTCAAAAGTAAGGGGATTATAATGCATTACATTCAAGCATCTATGTTATCCATGTGTTCCATATATCATATAGACAGATTTCAACTGTACTGATTAAAAACGGGGGAGAGGAATTACATAAAGATTAACTCACTCACTTTTTTCTAGTTCACTCACCTTCCACGACGCCTTTCTCCAGTAAGGCCCTGAGAGAATTGGAAGCTGTACAGCCTTTTTGTATCTTTCCTCCATTGGGGTAGAAATCCACATGACCTACTGGCTCTACCATTCCGATTCCTATAGATTAACAATATAGCAATCATAGTAACTTTTTTTTTTTTTTTTTTGCATCCCTAATATTGAATAATGAATTAAATTTGCAGTGGCGTATATGATATATAAACAACATTCCATTCTTAAGTTCTGAGAGAAAAATGGTGTATTTTTGAAGAACGAAATTTGAAAACATGCCCAGAAACTTAATATTCTTATTAAAAATATTGGCAGATAGAATCTTAGTAGATACATTTTAGTATTAGAATAACGTTATCAGTTTTAGTAACAAATAAAGCTATACATGCAGTATTATCAATTAAAATTGTGTAAACTACTAATGTGTAATGTAATGCACCATAACCTCCGAAATTTTATAAGCGCAATTTCTAAAGAATGAGGGGTGTTCGCGATTCACTTCCGGAATTATTTTTTAATTAAATTAATTCTCTTCAGATTAACCAAAAGACTATTTCCAAAAGATTTTGAACTATAAAAATTTTGGTTTAATAGATCTCATATATATATTTGGGCATCTACCATAGCAAAAAATAATTTTATTTTCGTTTATTGACAATAAAGTAATTAAATGTTTCCCGATTGTTAAAAGATCAATATATAATATTCTTGAATCAACTCCATTATTTGCTTAGAAATAGCAGAGGTAATTGTAAAGCAAATAATGATTACATTTATGATAAAATTTTTTAATTAGATTGAATTTTTGTTCTTAGAAAATCTGCTACCTAGGTTTATACGATATCAACCGTCAGGCATATAATATGGGCTTCAATTCGGGATTAAGGTTCGATTGAGAGTCAACAGAAAAATGGCAAGCTTTCATTGTACGAGTAATTTGATTAATTTGAATTAGCCATATCCTGAATGATAGAGAAAATAACAGTGTAATTAATAGTGTTATTGTTATTTTACTACCAAAAAAGTAAATGTATAAAAAATACAGTCAAACAAATTTACTCTTTTTCCTGTTAACCATTATATTATATTGATTAACAAAATATAAGGTTAACATTTTAATAATATAAACAATTTAAAAACACTTAAGCATCTTTTTTATCTAATTATATTGGAGGGAACCTAATAAAAAATATTGAAGTTGGTAGATTAACAATCTACCAACTTCAATATTTCAAGTTGCGATATCTGATTCAGGCTATCATAATTCTAAATTAAATTTATCATTCAATTTGGCAATCGTAAAGAATTTCATTATATACTCACACGTACGCGTTCATAGGTGTTTTCGGCGAGCATGTTAATTTTACGTCACTGATTCTGCTGTACTCAATTTTATGTCACTACTTTTCCAAAGAGGAAAGCTTAATAGGAAAAAAACTAATCGTACCTCCACCATCTGTATGAATGACATCCACAAACGTTGCGTCACTCCGATCCAACTTGGCTCTTGGGAGGCTGTGCTGAAGAGATAGGTTGCAGGATCCAAACCTGGATATAAACATTCAGCCTACATTAAAAATTATTCTGTAACATTTGACAAAACTTATACACTAAAGAGTTAGAAATCAAATTTTTAAGTCCATGCAGAAATTAAACCCTGCCCAAAATACTTACGAATTTCAAGGTTATTTTGTATGCAATCAACCTGGTAATATAGAAAAAAATTACACACGAAGTAAAAATGAAAAATCTTTACCGGTAATTCTTTTCAATCCTTTTATTGATTCACCTACATAGCCCGCAACGTGGGATCCCAAACTATGTCCTATGAGATGAAACTTCTCAGGTTTAGCTCCGTACTCATCCTGTAAAGATTGAAGACATCTTTATTTCTCGAAAGTATATTTAAAAAAATATATTATCTTCAGAATGATATTCATTTCCAAATTTATTGTAAAAAGATGGATAAAAAGATATCTAAATCCATATATTTTTTAAATTTTAAATAAATTAAATAAAAATATGGATTTAGTAATAGAGTTATTCTCTATTTAAAAAAATTCAGCTAAAGTTGAATTCAAATTAATATACTAGCTTCTTTTACATTGTCCCACGTTACATAACATGCAGAAAAAAAAAACTTTAAAGAACAGAAAGATAAAAATCTAAAAGATGCAACTGATATAAGGTGTAAGCCTATAGTATGAACGAATACGAACGAATTCAAGTCTCCCTCATATGCAAATAGTGTAGTTTTTAGTTGATGTGGATGGAAGGATAGGACTTGAAAGTTCCTGTTTTAAGCAGCTATTGCAAACTTAAGTTGAAATTAATATACAGCAGATGAAAGTATTTGTAATTTTGTTAGTTAAAATCATCTCTTAATTTAAATCCCCATTTTAAAATTGAGAATTAACATTTTTAGAAATTTTTAATGCTAAAGGCGTCCGTTATATCACGCATTCACCAAAATGCGCGTTATAATTACGCAACTACATACGTGATATAACTAATATTCAATGCAGCTTTTAGAGGAAGTACTACAATTTTAAATAGACACTTCAAATAATTTGTGATATTATTTTAGTTTAATGTTAGCTGAATATAATTAGTTAAAGATAGTGACCGGTTTACGTGAATTAAATATAAAATTTAAAATGATAAATAAAGTTTTGAATTAAATAAGGAGACCATAAGAATAATAAGACCATTTGAATTAAAATAAGGAGACCATAAGAATAATAAGACCATTTGAATTAAAATAAGGAGACCATAAGAATAATAAGACCATTTTAATTAAAATAAGGAGACCATAAGAATTATAAGACCATTTCAATTAAAATAATGAGACCATAAGTTTCTTTAGCAGAACCGATATTTCTTCTCCAACTAGCTCTGTGTTGGCGGCTGCCTTGGAGTAAGGGATAAAATTGCCGAAACTCCAGTCCACCACGATCACGTTAAAATTGTCCAGCATCAAAAATTCATCTTTCATGTGCTGAAAAAAAGCACTTTTAATATTCTATGTTTAAATATGCATAAAATTGAAGCACGACAATGTACAGTACCGTAATTTCCTACCTATAATCTGCAGCCTCGCATGATACACAGAATTTTGATGATAAAAATAAAACAATCCGATGTATTATCCGCAGTGGCGTATAATCTGTAGGTGATTTGTGCCTGTTAACTTATTTTAGTTATGGGTCTTTATTAATATTGATCCAAGATATTTTTATATCGAGGATTTGAGATTTAAATTGCATTACCAGAATGTAGCCTTAATTCTTACATTATTCTTTTCACTTAGGGTGCATTTCCATTGGTAATGCAATGCTAACTTTGATTTATCAAATTAGCGATCGAAAATGATTTACGTAACGTGAATTCATTCTCGATTGCTAATCTGATTCCTCAAAATTGACGTTGTATTAGCGTTGGAAATGCACCCTTACACATCGGGGGTAGAACACGCGTTCTATCGTAGCGACTTATAATCTGTACCTAGAAATTACAAGAATTTTAAGTTATAACCTGTGGATAATCGGCAAAAACCTGCAGTGCATTTAAATCAGGATGCAGTTGCATAGCATGTAGTCTTCATGGATTAACTGTTTCATAAGATTGAATGCCGAAAAGTTAATTGTCAAATATAAATGAATTTAACGCCTGTTTAGATAATTGCTTCAACTTTTGTTATAATCTAGCGATGCCGTTCTAAAATTTAAGAATCAAAATAAGTTGAAGCCATTTCATCAAAAACCATATAAAGGCCAAACTGAAGAATTTGCCGAGACAATAAGATACAACCTTTCTCGTGATAATCATGACCTCTAAGAACATGAAAGGAAACATCGCTGTCCACATGGGGAAGGGCAGTCTTCAAATTGGAATTTCTTTGTCCTATAAAATTTTTAAATTCTTTTGATTTTTGTTTTAATAATCTTTTTAACTCTATAGGGTTATAGTAAAGGACATAGATGGATCAAATTAGAACCACTTTTGGCTAGTAGTTTGAATAATTTCCATAAATTAGGGTTTACAAAATGTAGGCGAAATTATCTCTGACAGTTTCATAGTAAAGATTTCTGTAGAACCCTTAGGATACCTTAAATGTCCTATGATTACAAATTTAGCACCAATCGTATTATCTTCTCCCATATATTGCCGGAATGAACTTTTGACAAGAGCTCAAGCTGAATTTATGAAGCTGAAGTTATTTCATGATCATTTTTTTTTTTTTAATATTAGGTAGATTTTTTTCTTCTTAAATAAATGAGCTAAAATATTTTGAGGTAGATTTTTTTCTAGCAGCTGGTAAATCAAACTTTTTATTTAAAGTTTTTGAAACATTTTTTATTGATGAACATGGAAAATCTAATGATTCTAAAATTCTATTTACCATCAATCACGTTTACTACAATGAATTGGAATTGCTGATTCTGACAAGATCTTAATTTTGAAATAGCCATGAATCAAAATTTAAATTAAAGTAAAAAAAACTACGATGCAAAACGTTACGACAAATATTTAACATTTGCGAATCATTACTGATTAATTTGGGGGCAATAAACTATTGAATAGTTCTGTTCATTTCATAATTCGCCAAAGCCACAGGATTCACAAGATTATAACATAAATACCCCCAAATTTTTTTCTTCTTCAAAACGGTATTAGCTGCAGCCGTTATATTTATAAAATTAGACATACTCACATGCATCCAGTCGGCTATCTTGACCTTGTCCAGGAAACCGTGTATGATGACTTTCGTGTCAAGGCGAGGATTGAAATACAGAAAACTTCGCGGTTCTTTTAAGTCCAGCCTCTTTCCTTGACTGCTCAACTCAGAAGTGAAGATCAAGAACCTCGCGAGCTTGTGGCGACTTTTCAGAAAACCGGGCGGAGCAAAATCTGCGATAAGAATATTTTAAGAGACCATAACATTGTAATCCCTAATGATATACATGGTAGTAAAACATAGTAAACGTACGATAGTAAACATATGATATAGTATGTTCAATTCGTGTTTTTGTAGTATAACATCTAAAATCAAAAGGAAACGTTCGGAGAGTTCTACTTCCAATAGGAAACTAATGTTTTAACTTCATGGAGAAGGTACAAGATTAAATCAAATTTCAGTTTTGTTGGTAGACCATGTTCTTATGTCGAGACAATATAAGATTTTTCAACGTTTAATTAAGCACTCTATGATCAACAATTGCTTCTCAGATATTATGATTATCGAATATTCGCCAATTGAAATATTTTCGAGGATTAGAGTTTCTGAAATTGCTGTTCAATTTCAAGACATTGATGGTACGAATACATACAGTACAAAATGCATAAAGAGAAACTGGTTTCCATGGGCTATGCTGCTTGAAAAAACTATTTCATGGCCGAGAGGAAGGAACGCTTAATTTTTATAAAAAGAATACTTTTTTAATCCTATGTCCGCCTCCAGCCTCTCGGTTATTAGTCGACAAGAATCCCAATACAGTAAATAATGATAAAAAAACAGATTAAGAACATTAGTGATGACTATAACGATGATGAAGTGCTTTCCAGTCATGGCCACGCCATAGTCACAAAGTTGGGCAGATATCTGTGTCAGCCAGTCCGAATCTATACAGGTGTCTCTAAGTAGTCATGGCCCTTGACAAGTCTAGAGCAGGCCACGCTGACAACTCTAGACAAGGAACTAGGAATTTTTGTTGACTTATTCAGTAGGGAATTCCACTTTTTTTTTTTCGGAAGCCTTCTCTTTACACAAGTGGAAACGGTTGGATTTAATAGAGTAAGATATATATCGCATTATATGACGCAAAGGCAAAGGAGGATCATGCTACTTCATTTGTGATCCATTCTTTACTAACATATCAGCCTGCTCATTTCCATATATCCCGCAAGGGCTTGGAATCCATGCAGTTTCTAGAAATCTCACGTTCACAGTGGTTGGGAGTTGTCAATGTCATAATTGCCGGCTCGGAATCAACAAAAAAGACGATATTTTCAAAAAACTAGATCTTGGTTCGGAAATTCGACAAAAAAAAATTTCTTAAATGAGAGTAAGTTCAATGTTTTTGGATCAGATTGAACAAGAAAATTATGAAAAAACCAAACGCAGAAATACAAGGAATCTTCTCCCAACAGTGAAGTAATGGAGGAGGTTCTGTACTTGTTTGAAGTTGTACGAGTACCTCTAGTATATAAAATTCGTCCATTGATGGGATTATGCTTTTGTTTCGGTTTGTCGTTCTACAGTCATTTTTTGTACACGAGGGCTAATTAAACAGGGACCTACTGTTTAAAGTGGATTCCAAACATCTATGGCATCGTCGGAATTTGAAGGAATTATGAATCATATGCACATTGATAAAGAATAATTTTCAATCAAGTGTTGCAAAAATGCGATTCGATCGGATTACTTTTTTTTATATACGATTATGATATAAAACGTGCATAGTAAAACATTAAGTTTTAAGTGTTATAGTTATATACGGCTACAAAATTCTTCTGTTTTCTCCTAAGACACGTAATATCAATCCCCATTGAAAATTTATGGGATGTTTTAGGTAACAGCAAGCTTAAGATCCTTTTTAGCAAAGAGGATCACTCTTCTAGAAGAATGGAATTTTTATTTAAGTTGTTCAAATCTATACCACAAAGATTGTGAGCTAAGATGGAAGCAATAAAATATCCAATTAAATATTAGTTTTAAATTATTAGAAACAAAATTTGTAAATTATTTTCGTAGCACGAATATTTTAAGCACTGCTGCATAAAAGCTAATTTTATTCTAAATATGTAAACAATTCGTCTATTTTAATTAAAATAAAATATAAAATACAAAATAAACATTCATTTATATATCAGTTTTGCAATTCTTTTTTAAATTCAAATAAAGGTGTATAAATACTTTCTACGCTTATCGTCTTTATCGTATTATTTCACGGAATATTTTCCACGTAAAAAAGTATTATGCATACGTAATTTAAAACTTAAATTTTGTAAATATACGATTTGTAATGTAAGATTCAAATTGTTAATTTAAGATTTACAATTTGAATTTTGTAAATGTAATTGAATTTAATTTGGTAAATATTTACATTTCACAATGTCACTCAATAGCACCAGAACTCATGAACTGCCAATAACGATAAAAATTCTTTAACACTAAAAATATTTTTTTATATAGTATCTCTGAAGTTCTTAAGTATTATTTTAACTGGGTAAACGAAATATCCGAGCAGGAATAGTACGTACTAGATCAGGTGTGGTCAACCCAAATGATCTTGCGGCCTTTGGAAATGCATTATAACCCCGAGGGCCGCATATAAAATTATATATCCCCCATATTAGATTTAGACCCACTACAGACATTTTTTTTTGGAGTGAAAAACTTAAACATAATCAGTTATTATTGTGTTTACTATTATTCTTACATGTAAACATGGATAATATAATAATAATGATACTAAACGCACATTGTAATGAAATACATAACACTAAAAATGAAATATAGAAAATATATAAATATAAACAAAAATTTAAAAATGAAATCATTAAAAATATTTAATTTACTAGAGCGATATTTGTTTCTTCATTCATCATTCATTACTCATAATTGTAAACTCATACATAAAACAGGCAATATCTGTCCTATATGCGCAAGAATATTATTTTGAATTCAAAATTAATTTTTTTCTCATTATTTCGTCGGTTAATTTTTGTATATATGGATGCACAAATAATGTATTTTTTAATATATTGGTTTTCACTACTTTGACCATTATAATATATTTTGTAAAAGTGTGATAAATCACACTGGCCGGAAAAATGTTCAAAGTGGACCGCATGCGACCCGCGGGCTAGCCACCCCGTACTAGATCATCAAGCGTACTTACTTGATGCATATCTTATAGCTCTGTGCTCCAGAACTCTGAGACCATTCAAAACAGGTTCCGTGAAGTTGTCCATATCGGAAGCGAGGAATCTCTCCATGAGTAGTAGGCACAGTATTGCTATAGAGGCCATCTTGACATGCATGCTACAATATTTTGAACATTCCCTTCGCAAGAATATTTCTCAGACCGAATCTATCCTTCAAGTGGCCATTTCATCAGATTCGTATTTTTGATTTTTAGAAACTGTTGCCACTTGAAAACTGTAAACATTCTTGTTCTTAATGCTAGAAACTATAAGAAATGCTCTAATAGCTGCTGATATATTAGTGAGTCCAAAATCAGATTATTTTATTTAAACATTATTATTATATTTAAACAGATTTCAATACTTATGTTTTGGATTGTTGCTCTACGGTCATTATGTGCACACTTTAGGTTAATTAGACTGAGATCTACTGTTTAACATGGATTCCGAACCACTAACAAACATCTATACTACCGTCAGGATTTAAACCTGAAGCCTGTGATACAAAGCGCTACCAGAGCGCTAGCCAATTGGCCATCAGGCTGCTTCAATACTTAGGGTTTTTTTTTTTTAAGAGATTACAGTTGTAAAAATTTCTTCTTCATCTTCCCTTTGTTAATTTTAACAGCATGCTATCCATATACCTGAATGAAAAAGTTTGCAAGATATTTGTAAAATGAAAATATTTGCAATGTTTTTAGAAAAGGATGCCCCAAAATGTCTATCCTAGACATCTAAATTAGATATTCGAAATTCTATCAAAATTATTAAAGGAGACATTCAAACTTGTTCATTTGGATTCGAATCCAATGTTCCTAAATGTACGATATAATTCGTCACCTTTTAAGTATGTTTTATTCAACTCTAGTATCGCATTTCGTGACTGGTTTGGTTTGTCGCTCTATGGTCATTTTTGGGCACATTTTGGCAATTAGACCGGGACCTACAGTTTAAAGTGGATTCCAAATCACTAGCAAACATCCATATCACCGCCGGGATTCGAACCTGAAGGTCGTTATCTATTTTGACTTAGAAATGTCAATCCAAAATATTTTTCCAATTGAACATGGATTTTTGTTTTGAAAGGATCCTAATTTTTTGCTATATTCTTCTGGTACAGTTTTTCTTAATGGTAAAAAAATGCACAATCTGACTTCTTTTGGATGTCTCGCTGTCTAACTAGCTATAAATTCAAATCTTGATAAACCATTGCTTTTAATTTAGAAATTTTTTCTTAAATTTACTCATATTACTTTAATATATTTTTAGTTCTATATAAATTTAAATCTCCTGGCCATGAATATCTATTAAGGTTAATTTTAAAATAACATTAAAAAGCTATTAAGATGTGTTTTTTCATCTTTGATAGAGGCAAGAAAACTTACATAATGCTCATCATTTACACCCTATCGAAAAATGAATGCAGATAACCGAAATAGATCTTTTTTATTGATTTTAAGTAAACAAAGAAATAAACGTGCGTAATGTAAGCTCATGAAAATTAACGGCCACTTTAAATGATTTAATTATTTATTACGAATAGTATGGTTGTAGCAATGAACTGAATAGAATATCAATTCTAAATTCATTGTTTAAAACTCATTTCATTGGTCAAGAATTTGATTATTATTCGAACAAATATCTCTCCGCATTTGAAAGCAAATGGACATGTCTGCCGAGTCAAAAATCTAACTGTATTAATATGAATAATGATAAAGTTATAAAAATAATTTAATAAAACCATAAAGTTATTTATTTAGTAATCATTATAAAGTTATAAATTATATTTATTAATTATAAAGTTTTATTAAATTCGTCACTTAATTCTAAATAAAGTTAATTATGAAATTTATTCATCTTTTAGAAAATATCAAATTAAAATCAGAGTTTCAGCAAACTGATTAAAAGCGATTTTAATTATGCTTAACAATATATTTAAAAAAATATGTAGATAAAGGTTACATTCAAAAGTTTTAATTTATTCTTCAATTAGCAAAATGAATGTTAGAAATTTAAGTTCCTTTTAGTACAAGAACATTTGGTTTGCAATTTGAGAAGATATGTCGATAAGAAATTTAAATGAGTTCAACAACTGTATTCACTTTGGCTCATTTCCGATATGGATTAGTGTAGATCAGGTTTTTTTTTTTTTTTTTTTTTGGTTTGGTTTATCGCTCTTCGGTCATTTTGTACACATTTTGGGCTAATTACACCGGGATCTTCAGTTTAACATGGATACCGAACCACTAAACAAACATTCCTGCCACGGGCCAGATTTGAACCTGAAAACCTATGGTACCAAAAGGCCAGAGCGCTAGCCAATTGGCCATCAGGGTCGCCAGTGTAATTCAGGATTTTATTGAAAGCAAAGTGAGATTAATGTATTTTACGTTATGAAATATCTAACAATTTAACATCATTTAATAAATACAATTAAATTTGTCTAATTCTAGTAGTAAATAATTTAAAAATTTTCTCAATGCAACAAATATACGTGTAATTCAATATATTTCAAAATGGAATAAAGTTAACTTGTAATGATACAGAAATTATAAAATTTAAAAAATTTCAGAAGCATAACTATTCTTTAAAACAAAATTACTCAGAACTTTTTCCATTGATAGTAAATGTTGTTTTATGGTAAAAATAATCTCCTTTATAAAAAAAATAGAAGGATAAAATGATGTTTTAAATATCTGAAAACTGTATAGAATTTTTACAGTATAGGCTTTTTTTTTGCATTATTTGTCATAAAATCTTTCAGCATCTAATCTTTTAAAAACGATTATCAACTTAAATTCTCGACAAAAAGTGCAATTTACGAGATAACACCAAGACCATAAAATGCATTTTGCTTGCTTACAAGCTAAAGGCATCCAAGACTTATAAAACTATTAAATTCCTGCAGAAAAGGAATTATTTTGAAAATACTAATATAATTATAAATGCAGTAAGCTATAAGCTTAGAAGAAAAAAGGAAACGGGAATTTTCGAAAAAAGAAATGGCGTTCAAATGAGCGAAAAAAATACTTTGAAAATTCCTTAATTAAATGAGTTCATATTTAATTTTCTCAAAATTAAGAAAATTAAAGAAAATAAAATTTTAACGTTCTATATTTTCGTACATTTAAAAATGAATGAAAAATTGATATTGAAGACAAATATGAAGATTCAGATTGTTTCCTATAATCCCGTATTCTTAATTATAAATCAAATAATATCGCCAAATTGGCAACATTTTAGCTTTGTGAAGTGGTACGATGGTAAATTCATGCATATTCAGAAAAAAATTAAATATATTCATTATTTGGTCGAAACTGAACAATACATTGCAAAACATGCAATACTTTTTTGTAAAAGCGGTATAATTCAAAATAATTAGAATTACTTTAACTTTTTGCACTATTTGTATACTTGCTGTAATCTTCTAGTAAAGCTTTAAAATTTAGAACAAATTCTACATAATAAACTGTAATTAAAAAATTTCCCAATATTTGTGTGCTTTTATCGTCAAAAATTTGAACCTTTTCTTTATACCACAAATTATTTTTGATGCAATTTTATTGATGCAATCAATTATGGATTGATTCTAAATAAGACAATCAAGGTTGATGCAAATACAAAACATTTCTGTAAGATAAATTAAAACATTTATTGAATAAGGCATTATTTACACTTGTTTTTCTGACAAAATCAGAATATTTTTACTTCAATAAATTACAAAATATATACAAGCAATTTCATTTTGAAACAGCTTAAAATTCACGAATAAAATCATCTTTTTAGAGTTATGTACATAATAAAACACATTCGTGCTTTCGGATATTTTTTATATCTTAACAGTCGTTGACAGTCAAGTCCAAGAATTGATTCTTCTGAATGATTTTTCTGGCGATCCACAAAGAACTGTTGTTTCGGGTATGGAAAATCTTTTTCTAAAAGAAAAAAAAAGCATTATTAGTTTTGAATGAAAAAAAAAATAAGATTAAAATTCAAATAAATTTTCAACAATACAATTTTAGAAATTGTTACCACAAATATCAAGTAGAATAACTTCTAAATGCATAGCTTGAAAATAATATCTCCCCATCTTTGTTTTCAATATTATATTTTTACCATGCATTTACCTACGTCATACAAACCAATAACAAAACTATACATTCTTAAATTATGTTTCGCATGTAAAGCACTTTCTACAAAGGAATTTGAACTAAATATAAGCCATTTTTATTGTAGATAATCGAGATCAGTAAAAATATTCTTATTGGTTTATTTACATTTTTTTCTCGCTCTATCTTGTTGGTTTATTAATTTAAGAAAAGAAAGATAAAATAAAATTTTAAAAAAGTTCTATATTTGCCTACATTTAAAAATGAATGAAAAATCAATATTAAAGACAAATATGATGAATTGACGAGGTTCGGAATTTTACCCAATAATCCCTTAATAATAAATAATTCTTAATAATAAATTTCTTTCTCGAGCTATTCTTATTGGTTTAATTAAAAAAATTTTCTCGAGCTATTCTTATTGGTTTAATCAAAATTTCATTCTCAGGCTATTCTTATTGGGTTATTTAAAAAATTTCTTTCTCAGGGCTATTCTTATTGGGTTATTTAAAAATTTCTTTCTCAGGGCTATTCTTATTGGGTTATTTAAAAATTTCTTTCTCTGGCTATTCTTATTGGGTTATTAAAATGTCTCGAGCTATTCTTATTCAATTTCTACATATGTTTTTTTTCCAATTCCTTCTATCTGCTCACACTCTTCCTATATATATATATATATATCTTGTTCAAATTTTCAATCGTTCATAAAATACTTTTTTTTTTATTCTTCCACTCAAGTTCAAATACATTTTTGAACTTGTAGTGGATGACACTGGATGTTAATACAGTTTTATCAAATATTAATTCAATAATTAAATTGAATTAATTAATTTTATTTTTTTAGATTTAAGTTGTATGTATCTACAATAGATGGCGCCAAATAAATAAAAATGAATGAAAATTATTTATAAAGGACTTTTTACAATATAGTGAAAAAAAGTAGGAATTGACTTTAAATTTTTTTTTTTTTTTTTTTTTAATATTACGTTTTATATTATATATATATATATATATATATATATATATATATATATAAAATCTTTTGGAATGCTATAGTTTTTTTTGTTTAATTTTTTCCAGTGTTGAACGATAACTGATGAACATAATTTACTGACTGAATATGATTTATTGATACTTCTTATTTTTTTAAGATTGCTGTTATGCGCTTTGTTCTTACATTAAATTCTAAATTTTATGGGTGACCTCCATATCAACCTAGTTGATTAATTCTTCCTTTTTTTTTTTTTTTCTATTTGATTAGAATTACAGCTTTGTAAAAGCTGGTTAATCATGTTAATGGTTATAAAAATTCAGATATGTATCATCTGGAAAGGATAACAAAGTGAAGCTCTTCAAACTGTTTTTGTCGTAATATATAAATCAATATGGTAGAAGCAGAGTTTGTTTTTTGAAGCTGAGAAGCTATGTTTCTAATCTTGCAATTTGATAACTACTGAAACAAGTCGTCAACAAACATACATTACAAAAAATTTGTTACAAATATTACGGAGTTGATTTTCACAAAAACATTTATTCTGTTGAATAAAAATAAACTTCTTACACTTATACCTACATTTTTTTCAGGCAGATCAATTGGAACCACTTGCATTTTTTCAAATTAAGGGGTATAGAAATTGATCGAAAGGTAGGTGGCGCCTCTGGTTTTGATGATCGTCCCCACCACACTTTGGCACCTCGTATCTCGCCAAGGGGGAAACGACTTGTCGCCAAATACACATATTGAGCACCAGGCTTCACTTCTTGATCGACACTGTTGAAAAAAAAAAAAATGGATTTTTGAATAGTTCAGAAGTTTCAAAAGTTTATTTTACGCTCAATCATTTTTATCTTAATCTTATTTAGCTCATCTTAATAATCTTATTTAATCAAAATTATGAGACCAAAATTTTTAAAAGATGACATAAAGAAGTGAGCATTTATTTACAACGATTACCTTTATTCTTTAAGACGTACTTAATATATTTAAATATACTAAAAAAGATAAGTAGCAGTTATTCTTAGCAGGGTTATAATTGAAATAGTAGATCTTAAAATTCAAAAATCCACATAAGTTATATATGGCATATAATTTGTAGGTATTTAAGGAATGTAAATATCCAAATTATGATACGGTTAGCTTGTTTTTTATTGCATATTCTTTATTACATTACGAATACTCTCGGGGACACAGGTTTCGGGTTCGAGTCCAGCGGTGTTATGGATGCTTGTAGTGGTTCGGAATCCACTTTAAACAGTAAGTCCCTTCTAATATGACCGTAGAGCATTGTGGGGTAGTGTCAATCGCGTTCGTAGCATACCTTCAAGCTACACGTGCCCCTGTGGGTAGCGCTAAATGAGCAACAGCGTTCGTTGGTGCAGCCCACTTTGGGCTGATCACAGAGATATGGTCGATACGACCAGTTCTAAACGCAATTTAAAAAAACAACAACATTAACAGTACTTAAAAAAATTAATTTGTATAACTTAAATTAGTAAAAATAATTAAGGTGATTTGATGTCAATGGACAGATTTGGTTTGGTTTGTCGCTCTATTATTATTTTGTGCACACTTTAGGCATAGACCGGTATCTACTGTTAACGTGGATTACGAATCACTAAAAATATCCATGCCACAACCAAAATTTTATCAATTGACAGAGAAAAATTTAATTTTTAAACAAAATTTAATATGTTGAGTTGAGGTCCAAAATATAAAAGACCAAAAGTTAATAATTTTTTTCTTAAAATTGTACTCTGATGATAATATAATAAATCACTCAAAATTTATCCAAGTTTTAAATATCACAAGGGAGTTAAATAAAAAAATTCAGTGCAGTAAATATAATTTCTGTAATTAATAACTTTTCACTGCAATCAAAATTATCCAAATCTTAGCATGGCCACATGACTTGAGATTTAAATCTGAATGCCACTGTTATCGACTTAAAGATTTTATTCAAGCTATCAAACATCTTATTTAATAACTCTTCTTTTAAATAAACTTCTTTTTAATAACTCTTATGTGTAACTTGTGTTTATTTATTCACCTGTTTCCTTTGCATCTGAGAAAAGATTTCTTAACTCATATTAGCAACCACCATTAGCACAATCTCCCCCAGTTTTTAATAAAGATAATAGAATTTAAGATTGATTATTACTACGACATACACATTTCTTCACTCACTTTTCATCCATATTGAGCCTTGCTAATTTCCCATCTCGTGTTTGCAGTTCCATGCGGATGGCACCAAGGTTGTAACCAGCTGTTGATTCAGTAGCCTCGGGACAGTACTCGTGGCCGCACCCAGTCTCAACAATTACTTGGTACTGAAATACTGCACAAAAAATGAACTGAATTAATGATAGTTAAGAGAAAATTTAAGTGTACTATTTATCGAAAAGTTTGTGTGTTGAATCTAACTCATGATATGGAAAATTGGCGTCGTTGTTCTCCAAATCCAAAGCAAAGCAATTAAAGCATCAAAACCCTTATAAAAGAACTAAATCTATTGAAGACTTGGCAAATTAAATCTTATCGACATTGACAAATTAAATCCTATCGAAGACATCTTCAAAATTAAATCAAATTAAATTAAATCCTATCGAAGACATTTCAAATTAAATCTATCGAAGACATTGACAAATTAAATCCTATCGAAGACATTGACAAATTAAATCCTATTGAAGAAAGGCATACGTCCTTATATTTCTTATATACGGCATATATAAGAAACTTCGATTTGCGAATTTTAAATTTATAATTTTAACCCATTGATCAAATTTCTTCAGCTCAGTCGGTTGCTTCTTCTGTAAAAAAAAATCTTTTCATTGATAGCCAGATTCACTATTTAAGAATAATCTGGAACGATTTGTGTTGTTATTATAAAAATCTGGATTTTGAAAATACCAACTTGATTTGGATGCAATATATTTGTGCTTCATTCAGTTCACATTAAAACTGTTAGAATTTCTAAATGTATTTCGTTGAAATTTTTTTATTCTTTCCCTGATTACAGCTGTTTTATCTTATATTACGTTTCTATACGTAAATAAAAGTTGTATTAATGATGAGAAGTCTTAAGTGAACAAGAGTTGAACAGTTCAAGGTGAACTACATATTTCACTGCCAGATTTCATGTTGCATAGCTCAAATAGGATTCACATGTTCTAAGTCGAAAATAGTTTTTATCTTGAATCTTAGTTCATATCAAGAGGTCAAAATGATACAAATCTTTCTAAACGAACTTTTTCCGTAAGTAAAATTCAACTACAACGATATAATGTCGTACTACTTAACCTTTTTTAAAACTAAGTTGAGCACATATTTTATAAAGATTAAGTATAACACTTTATTTTACGACTCTTTTTAAAATTCTGGAGGGTTTTTGTAAAAAAATATGATAAGAGATGGAAAATAAAACTATCCTAAGAATCATTAATATTTCAGAGTTTAATGAACATTAATATAATTGCTAATTGGAAAAAATTGCAAAAAAAAGGTAAAATGTATGACTCATTCATTTATTAAATAATCAATAGGAAAGCGACATTGAAACCGTGAGCACAATTCCTTATTACTTGGGTAAAAACATATTGTTCCATATTATTCTACGTAATTTTATGTATGTTTTACGAATCTTTCTTGATGTTACAAATGTTCATAATATTCCATATGAAATTCATGAAAATGATTACTTGAAACTTGTATATTTTTAAATTTCCAATGGCAGATTATGAACAGTTACAGCAATAAAAAGAACAACGAAAAAAATAAAAAAGAACAGAGAAAACAACAAAACATGCTGAAACAGAGTTCATTAATCTAACATATCTCTAGCCTCCCAATATCGCTCGGAGAGAAAAGTCTTGCTCAGAGCAGGACAATGAAGTAGTTGCGTGGAGTCCATGGCCTCTCAGAGCTGCACAGAATGCATATCGGGAAAGGAACAATTTTGAGTCTTGAAACTTGTATATAAAAGTTAACATAAATCAGATATGCATGAGAAAGCAGAGGTAAACAGAGGTAATTGTATAAAAAAGTTATCGCAAATCAGATCTGCATATATTATAGTCTGCACGCTGTCTGAGGATCGTAGATTTTTTTTTTTTTTTTATATAGTTCGCTACACCATGCGTTATTTTTAATTTAAAAGATGTCATGGCAGTTAATTTTTAAAAACTATACATACATACAACAAATTCAAATGATACCAGAGAAGTACATTAATTTTCCTAATTACAATAAAGTTTGTAAAAAGCCTGTAATCGTATAAAAGCACTAGTTTAAAACTTTAAAGAATAATATGAGGAAAAGCAAGAAAATTCGATATTATCTTCTACAATATTGTTTCTCGAATTTCTAAAATGTAAAACCATTGCCAGATTTTCTAACTCTTACTATTATGTTTGAAAACACACACGGATAAGTACAACTCGAACTCTTCAAACTACATAGAGACAAAAAGCTATGAAGTTATAATTACAAACTTGGATAAATAATGCATTAAAAATGCTCTCCACATAAGTACAACTCGAACTCTTCAAACTGCATAGAGACAAAAACCTATGAACATCTTCAGCTTAAAATTCCTCTCCAATATTGAACTCTTCGGCATATACAAAAAAAAAAAAGCCATTATACCGAAAAGTTAAAACAATTTTGTGATTAGAACTACTATGAAATACTGAACTCAATTTTTCATATCTTTATTAGTAATCCTTTACGAAATGAAAATTAATGTATAACTCATGTTTTTGTTGTTGCTCATTAATGACCTTCCTCTAAGTTGTATGTTGATGATGTTTTAGACCTTAATATGCCCATTTAATCCTTGCAGCTAACAGTTAAAAACTTCAAGTGGAATACTCACGACAATAGGGCTCTTCATCTGCAGTCTTTGTGTAATAGTCGTGTCTAGATACATCAGATCCCCTTTCTGCATTTTGGTCACTAAGGTACCCCATAGTAGCGCAGCTGCCGTCATGGGAACAGTCCGCGCACCTGCCCTGGGCGTAAGTCTCCCAATCTCTGCAAGCCACTCCCACAAATTGGCAGGATGGCTCTCCAAACCTGGGTTGGACTGAAGATTGAATACTGTCGATGTAGTATTCCACTGACCGGAAATGGTCACATGTTACATAATATCGGGCAGCTGTAATGGAGAAAAAAATTTACATTAATCTACCTGCAAGTACAATTTGTATATATCCATTTACATATTAGGGAATGCGCCTTTACAATTATGTTAGATTAATTTAAATTATCACCCTGAATTTTAATTAAGTTATGAAGATATTCGCCATGCAAATGAAATTCGTGAATGTTCTTCACTTGAATCAATTTTAATTTATTTTGCATGAATTTACTGTTCATAATAATTCTGTCTTTCCACACGATACTCATTTCCACATAATACACGATCTCGCTTATTTTATGTTATCTCTCTTTTATATATATAACCAGTCTATATTATATAAATATATACATACACCAGTCAATAATAATCAGTAATATCAATTAAAATGAAAAATTATCAAAAACGAAGAAAAAATAAACCAAATGTGACATTTTAATGTTGCCATTTATAGAATTTTTTTATTTTATTAATGTTAAAACTTCTGGTGTTAAAAGTTCGGCCACTTTTCAGCATTCTGTTTCGATAGCCTTTTTTTTTTTCATCTCTGTAATATTACATATAAACTTATATTTATTTATTTAAACATTAATAAAATTACATTTTTTCCATATATATTACTGATGAAAATAAGGTTATCGAAACAGAATGCTGGAAAAGTTGCTGAACACCAGAAGTTCTAACATTAATAAAATCAAAAAAATTTCATGAATGGCAATATTAAAATGTCACATTTGGTTTATTATCTCCGCTTTTTAATAACGGTACTTACGTATTAACGATACCTTGGCGACAGACTTGGCGGTTTTTAAGTGTCGCCAATCTTTATTATTTGGAATAAACATATTTTGAAAGCATTTTGATTTTAAATGAAGTGTTTCATATATATTTTATTATTTGGAACAAAAATTTTAAGTGTAGATTGGCGCCAAATATGTAGCTGCGGTTGGCGCGTGTGCTCTTTATTGGCGCAACTGTCACCAAGGTACCTTTAATACGTTAGTATCTTCATAACTTTTCATTTTATTTGGATATTACTGTTTATTATTTAATGTAATAGTGTTTCCTTGAGATCAAATCAATGATTTTTTTTTTCCCCAGGCGAACATTTTTTCATTATAGGTTAATAATTTTATTCCACGTTTATATGTCAAAAATTTTCCGTATTATTTTCGAGGTACAAATTTTAATAAGAAATATGCTTAATAATACTTAAAAATATTGCAGATATAATAAAAATTCATTTAACGAAAAAAGAATATTCACTGTATCATTAAAAAAATTAATGTTCAAACAGAATATAACCATAAACTTAAGAAAAGAAACAGGCATTTATAAAAACATACAACGTATTGAAGGCATTGAGATTTCAAAGACTAGTGGTTGTTTAAGTATAGAAGAATAACTAATCCTTAAAAATATTCATTTTTTGCTGCTATTTTTAAAAAATTTATTTTACATCAAATACTTTAGTGTCACGCCTTTTTTAAAAATATTTCTCAAACTTTAATATAATAGATATCTCTTTCAACTTTGGATTTTAATGTTTTTGATATTGTGATGCAAGTTGCAGACATCTGTTTTCCCCCACAATATCTGTAATCTATTAGATCAGTCACGTTCAGAATTTGTCCAAAATTTTTATATATGTTAAAATTACAACATCAATTGTTTACTCAATAGTCTTTTATTCATTTTTAATAAAATATAAAAAAAGTTGATAATCACAGAGGATCAAAATATTTAAGTTATTTATGTAAATAGTGTACAGTTAAATAATTCTCCAGCAGTTTAATTTTTTAATTGCCATTGAGTCATTTTTGTTCCGATCTCATGCTGCCATCTATGATTGAACAATAGAACTATTTTATATATTCTGACAAAAATATAAAACTGAATAAAACATGATAAAAATTAATATATCTGAATAAAACATGAAAAAAATTAATTGAAAATGTTTAAAATTAACTAAATCTAAAAAGACTGAATTAACGTAAATGATGATTAAATTTTCTAGAACGGTATATAATAATAAAGAACAGAAAATTTATCTTTTGTATATTTTTTAAATCATTGTTTAAAAATATTTTAATTAGGGATAAAACTAATCTTCACACTTCTAATATTACTTCAAAAATAGAGAAAAATAAACTAAAAAGCTTTCAGAATTAAATTACAAGTTTTAAAAACATTAGTTGGATTTATAAACGGAAACTGTTAATTAAACAGTTTCTTAAATAAACTTTTTATAATTTAAATTGATAACTTTATTATAATTTATCTATTTACGTTTAAAATTTATATTTAATATCTTTAAAACATGTATTATAGATTATACAAATTTGTATTGCAAATAAAAATTGCTCGTTTTTTATTTAATCCAAAATCTATCATAAAGAAGAAATGGTCTTTATGGCTATTAATGTTCAGAAAAATCTTTAAAAAGGAATATCAAAGATATGGTCTATATTCATAACCTTATAGTTTGAAGATATAGTCCACACCTTAATTTAAAATAATTGGAATTTCAGAGTCATAGTAAATATTCCTATATAAGGCTTGTATTTGAATAACTGCGGAAGTTTTTACTTATGTGTAAAACTGTTTTTAACGATGAGAATTAATAAACCTCAATATCATTCAAATTTTATCGCTGAGCCTTTTCAATAATCCTCAAAATCAATACAACAGCTTTACTGTCCAAATGAAGCTTCAAATGAGTGTGAACTTTCTTATACCAACAACACATTATAGAAAGTAATAATTTGCATTTTACAGTATATTATTGGTATAAAGAAGCTAAAAAGAGTGACATATCTTCACCGATATGCTATTTTTTTTATTGTTAAAATTTAATGATGATTAATGATTCTCAATGTGTGTTGATTTGTTTTGAAAGGAAAAAAATTAGCACTCATTAAGACAGAATTTAACACTGATATTTTAACGAAAAGAATCGATATTATTTAACACTTATAATTACTAAGTATGTGTTACTGAGTAGAATTGATTTAAAATAAAAATATAACATTCTCAGGGGCCTAAAAAAAAAGCAAGATAATTTAATAGATCAATCTAGATAATCTTTTATCAATGAAATATGAAATAAGTAGAATTTTGAATTTAGGCGCGAAATGATTATTTACATTTAATATATGAAATAAATAGTAAAAGTTCTTTTATGAAATCAGTAATCCTTGACTATTTTCAGGATTCAAAAGTGATAACAAATTGAAAGTATTGCCAAATCGAAAAACCATACATCTTTATTTTTTAAATGCCAATTTATGTGATTTTAAACAATACTATCAACAAGAAAAAAATAACATCTTTTGTGGAAATAAAAAACGAATTGCTGCAGCTTTTCTCTACGAATACTTGGATTGAATTTGATAGTATTCATATTCTACAAGCCTTCTGGAGCCTTGTTACATATTGAATATTAGTGTCAAATATAATTTTTCCAACGTTTTAAAAATGTTGGCTCAGAAGATCTACCTTCCCGTGGTGCACCTGGTAACACTTTTTAGTGGCTAAAAGATCTGCAACTTGGCATTATTGTTAGATTAATGAACTCTGTTTCAGCATGTTTTGTTGTATTTGTTGTTGTTGTATGATTTTTTTTCGTTGTTCTTTTTTTTGCTGTAACTGTTCATAATCTGCCATTGGAAATAAAAAAATAATAAAATTAAAAATAAAAAAAAAAAAACGTTTTAAAATAGAATTTCATAATTGTATACATTTAAAGATGCTCTATACCTAATAAAACACTAAATATCAATCTTGATAACAGTATATATTTAAGTCAATCGTTATTTGCATCAAATATATTAACTAATGCCTCAAAGTTAGTGTTAAGTACACACCTCTATGTATTCCTATTCTGGGTAAGATAGTGAAAGGAGAACTATGGCACCCGGGTTGATCTTTACCCCCGTTAGGATAAAAATCCACGTGACCCACCTGAGAACGCAGTCCTAGACCTGCAAATAAACAAACAAAACAAGTAATATAAACAAAAATTTAAGTCAATTCCTACTTTTTTTTTTTCACTATTTTGCAGAAAAGTCCTTTTTATAAACTAATTTTCATTCATTTTTTTTAAGTTTATAAAGTTTTTTTAAGTTTATTTTTTTAAAGTTTTTTTTAAAGCTTTAACATGGCATAAAAATAAAAAGCATCTGCTTTTAAACACGAAAATGCAGAATAAACGTAATCATGCAAGATCTAATCATTTATAATCTTATTATAAATATCATTCTACCATTATTTCTGTAATAGAAACAAGTGATATAAAAACACATTTTTTAAAGTCAATTCCTACTTTTTTTCACTGTATTGCAGAAAAGTCCTTTATAAATAATTTTTCATTCATTTAATTTTTTTTTAAGTTTATCTGGCGCCATCTATTGGTAGATATACGCATCTTAAATCTAAAAAAAATCTAAAATTATTTAATTAAATTTAATTACTGAATTAATATTTGAAAAACTGTATTAACATCAAGTGTCATGCACTACAAGTTAAAAAAAATGTATTTGAACTTGAGTGGATGAATAAAAAAGCATTTTATAAACGATTGAAAATTCGCACAAGATATATATAGGGAGAGTGTGAGCTAATAGAAAGAATTGAAAAAAAGATATTATTCCTTCAATTCTAACCACTTTTGAAATAATAGATTCCAATATAATCAAATAAAAATGGCTTCCTTTATTGTGTTAAAGTGGTATGGATGATACTTACCCTCTATCAGGCCATGCCCAGCGTCTGTATGTATAGCATCCACGAACAGGGCATCACTCGGATCCAAACGTTCTTCCAGGGGGGCGTCGTAAAATCTAGGACCAGCAGGATCCAGTGCTGGGAAGAAAGGGTTAATTATATTAGTTCATCAAGTACGATTTTGTTGTTACTACCTATTTTTCGGCGTTATAAAATTTATTTTCAAATATTGTGTTAGAAAATAGTAGTTGGTAGTTCTACCATAGTTAAATTTCTCCTTTTCCCCCATATTTCTTACAATTTATGGTTTTTATTGTTTATGCTGTCCTAAGAAATATCTTAGAATAAAAAAAAATTCTAAGATAATTCTTAAGACAGCATAAATATGCAGAACAGCATGTACTATGGTGATGTACTATGCAGGGCAGTATGTGACAGCATGTACTAGGGAGAATTTAACTAATTAAAAGATAAAATTTGTATAAAAATACAAATTTGCATGTAACGGTCGCTAATTATTAGATTAGCCATCATTAGCAGATAATGAATCAATCGAATATACATAGAAATCTCAATATAATTTACGTTAAAATTCTACGCAATATTGCCAGGCTTTATTAAGTTAATTTTAAAATTATAATTTAAAAATTCCATGATGCCATACCTTAATAATAATTGTATCATTAAAATATTCTGCTCTTTTTATGATTAATTTGAAATTAAATTATTTAATTAAATTATTTTTATAATTGAAATTTCATTATCGTGCTTTTGATTCTATGCATTAAAAAACATATATGTTGGATACTTGCATTCTTATTTTATTTTATAACATTAATTACCTATTACACCTGTTCAAATTCTTGACACTAGATGGCAGCATGACTGCACAATTATCGACATTTCGAGGGGGCTATACAGCAAAATAAATTTGATAAATTTTCGATAGTTAAGGATATGATGCTCTTTAAAGGTTTTTCATTTAGAAAAAATATATATTTAGTATAAATTTACATCTTTAATAATAGTGTGAGCCGTTAATACTTGCACGCTATGATTTTATTTCATTTTATTACATTTTTTTTTCATTTTTAATAACATTTAAATCTTCTTTTCCTCAATAACCAAATACAAGAATTACTGTACGCTTTCATTATTTGAAATTAAAAAAATTGTATAAGTCATGTTATTTATTTATTAAACTTCAGATGGTTATTATACTTACTATTATATAAAAAATACGTCTTCAATATAAAGAACGATATGTAAAACTTTCAGGATTCCAATGCTGCAAAAACTTCGATTATAACAATTTAAATATAATTTTATTTTTAGAATTATGAAATGTAAAACTTCAAAAGTATATTTCAACTGACCTGCTACCTATTTCTGAAATTAAGAAAAATATCCTAAAATAGACACTAGATGGCAGCACGATTAAATTTCCCTAGTTACTTCATCCAAGAGAGGAATTGCCAGGAACTGTATTCTTGCTTACGGCAACCCTATTGTCAATTCAAATTTGTCGTGCATTCAGTTATTCCTGTAATCACATTAATACAATTTCGAGTTACGCGGAAGCGTAAGTACAAAATGGTTTACTTCTCTTGCAGAACGTGCGTTTATTGTTTACTTTATTGTGGCCACTGTTTCCTTTAAAAGAAAGGTGCGTGCGAGATATCTTGAAATGCATCGCTTACAAGAACGAAGGTTATTCCAGTTCAAATGTAAAATTATTCAGTAAATTATTACCAGTAAATTATTACCAGTATTCAGTAAATTAAACCGCGAGGACATATTATGTAATAGGCTTATATTTTGAAATATCTTCCAAAGTCATGAATATTTTGGATATTGAATTTTTTTTTTTTTTCTTCCTAAATCAGATAAAAGAACGAAGAAAATCCAGAAATACCGGGAAAATATACATACGTGATTCTTGCACAGTAATATTAAACAGCTGTTAGCCTCTTGTTTTCCAAATACAATGAAAATTTCTTGGAACAGTACATGTATCGAAGTTTACGCCCTTTAATCGGCCAGAAATTCATAAATACAAATAGATTGATTTTAGTTCTGAACAAAACGCCTAACGTAACGTCATTCTTAAACAATTAGAGATTATGGGAAAGGGCCTTATGAATTTATACTAGTGAAAATATAAATCTTGTAAATTTTTGGACACAGTAAAATAATTGAGATATTTTATGAGAAATACATAATAAAATAATAAAAAAAATTTACATAAAATATATTTTAATGTAATAAAATCAAGATTAAGATTAAGATTTAACGTGGGTTGGCCTGATGGTCGAGTGACTAACGCTCGGTTCTACAGGTTTCGGGTTCGAGTCCATGTGATGCCATGTATGTTTGTAGTAGTTCGAATCCATTTTAAATCGTAGATCCCTGTCTAATATGGCTGTAGAGCGTTGGGCGTAAGGCTGGAAACCCTACCCATAAAAAGAAAACATCTCCTGTCTAGAAATCAGCCATCAGGCAGACGGCATCATAAAATCTAAAACTTAAATATACTTCACCATAAAATGTAAATACAATATATGTAAATATACTTCACCACAAAATGTAAATACAATATATGTAAATATACTTCCCCATAAATGTAAATATGATATATGTAAATATACTTCATCATAAAATGTAAATATGATATATGTAAATATACTTCATCATAAAATGTAAATATGATACATGTAAATATACTTCACCATAAAATGTAAATGTGATACATGTAAATATACTTCACCATAAAATGTAAATATGATACATGTAAATATACTTCACCATAAAATGTAAATATGATACATGTAAATATACTTCACCATAAAATGAAATATCTTAGTGGGATATTTTTACACTTATATAACACGCATAATTTTTTATGGTTATGTTTAAATATGATACTCATAACCCTTTAAAAGCCCGAGAACGTACGGCCGTGCAGGTGAGGCATTTTTAAGATTTTTTCAAATTGGAAAAGCCAAGATAAGATTGGAAAAGCCTAACCCCCCGATCGTGCTGGTGCCCCCCCAATGCATCAGGGGCGCATAGATTAGTTTATTTATGTTTTTAGTATCATTGGAGTCAATGTTTACTAAAAATTTGAAAAAGTAAAATTTAAATATAAAAAAAGTTTCATGTCTTAAAGGGTTAAAAGTGTTGATACCGAAAATAACATTGTAATCCATGTTACTACATCATCATCAGTGGGGTAACAACCCATGGTGGGCCAAGGTCGTCTGCGTGTTGGCAGATTTCTAGACAGGAGATGTTTTCTTTTTAAAGGTAGGGTTGTCAGCACTACGGTCATATTAGATGGGACCTACTGTTTAAAAAGTGGATTATGATCCACCTCCGCGACTCGAACCCGAAACCTGTGGCACCGAGCGCTAGTCACTGACCATCAGTCCCAAACCATATTACATTGCTCTTAATTTTAATTTTAATTTCATCGCATTCAAATATATTTTAAGCACTATTTTTGAAAAAGAAATCGCATAATTAAGATTTTCTTTTTTTAATCTCTGCATAAGTAAAAATTAGTCTGTAAAATCAAGAGTGACTCTATAATATATTATATATTATATTAGTGATTCAAACTATTTTTTTAAATCTTCCATTTTAGATTCCGAATTGTCAGGTTTGGAATTTTAGCATTATGCAACTAGATAATATTGATTTTATCGCGGTTTTATCCCCCTGTTTTTATTGCAACGTACAAAATTAAATGTTATTGTATTTGTCGAAAATAAAGGCAAGTAAATTGAGAGCATGTATAAGTTAATGGGTTCAAATAAATTATAACTTAGAATGCGCATTTTGGCAATGGCTTCTCTCGCAGACGCCATTGGTTTCTTTTCGAAAACACAGTATGCTTGCTTTTTAGAGTACATGCTGTAAATAACCCCTACTTCCCTCAAATAGTTTCGAAGAAGAGGGTTCCAACTCCTCAGATGCTGCCCTTGGGGAGGTTCGTTCCAAATTGCTGTGGAATAAGAAGTGTAACCTGTTTGAAATAAAATCTTTCATCCATCTGCAGTCTCACCTTTTGATTGCATTGAATGATTGTACTTTCTAAACGTGGATTATGGGCCACTACACCTTACCTACAGATGATTTTTTAAGTATCTATAAAAAATTAATTTTGGGGAGAAAAAGCTATTTGAATGCGTGTTTATCCAAGGATATATTTTAATGTGAAAAGAAATTACACGATAATTCTTTCAAACTAAAGTGGAAAATGTGGGAACTGCTTATGTTGGGAAGTAAATGTGTTATTATAAGAGTTTGGTTTGTCGCTCTACAGTCATTCTGTACGCATTTTGGGCTAATTAGACCGGAACCTGCAGTTTAACGTGGATTCCGAACCCTCACAAACTTACATGCCACCGCCAGGATTCGAACGTGAAGCCTGTGGTATCAAACCGCTAGCCAATTGGCCATCAGGCCGCAAGAGAGCAGGAGAACAATTTTCTTTGTTGAAAATTACTTGTTACTTTGTTAAGAGAATAAAATTGGGCAAAGGTGCCTGGGTGGATTTCTAATGTGTATTGACTGGTGAAAGACAATCGATTAAGCACAAATTAATTTGCTTAAGCCAATGAGTTACAGCTATTGGTTCTATTGCCTCATTTTCAAACGGAAAAAAATTACTCGGTGCCCTTTTCGAAATTACCTTCTTCAAAGCGAACAAACAGAAACTTATAATGAAAATCTGTCGTTTTTTATCCCATTTGGTAGACATCTGACCAAGTTCATAAACACGTATGGACTCATGGTTGAAGGGAAGGGGGGGGAAGCTTCTGTTGTGATGGTGCACAGATAGGTAGAATCTGACTTGCTCCGTGACGCTCTACAGTCCTATGAGACTGAGACCTACGGCTTAAATGGATTCAAGTTTAAGCTTCAAAGTGCTTAAAGCTTAAAGTGGAAGTATTGTTTATAGTACCTGGCTGATTTATGCGGAAATATACAGAAAATAAAATGATATGTTGATTTATTCTTTGTCGCTCTTTGTATTGTATTAGATCCTAACGACATATATGTATTATTACCAGATAATTCATACTTACAAATAAAACTAACTAACTCCCTGGTACTAAAATGTAACTACTCCCTGGTACTAACTACTACTAACTACTCCCTGGTACTACCCCCATGGTGGGTCATCTCCTATCTCGAACAGAAAATGTTTTTCTTTTACTAGGTAGGGCTCAACAGTCGTATTAGATGTACGGCTTAAAATGGATTCCGAATCACTACAAACATCTCTGGCACCGACGGACTCGAACCCGAAACCTGTGCCACCGAGGGCCAGAGCGTTAGACACCCGCCATCCAGGCCCATGTAAAAATTGTTTTATGTATATCTACCTGCATCCTAAAATATAGTAAATTAGACACCTTCAAGCTTGAAACTGTAAAATTTGCTGAAAACATTGCATTATTGCATTGTTTACAGAAAATGGAAAAGAATAATATGAAATTAATTAACGAATAATATTAAAAATGATCCTAAATAGAAGGATGAACCCGGTGCACTACTATCAATGAATTAATTATCGGTCTATTTTTTTATCAGTAATATAATAAAAATAATAATAAAAATACTGACAATTATCAATTTGGCTAGTTGTTCTGGAACTAATTTTAGAAAAATTCATCTTTAAACTTCTCTCTGTGTGTGTATTAGTATGCTTAATGACGTCCGAAATTATAAATAAATAAGATCAGATGGATAAAATTAAAACGATCGAACCCTTTATCAGCGGCGGAGACCCTTTTCCCGCCAAAAAAGACCCAACCCCGAAATAGCGGAACGGCACTACGCCCCGTGCTCCCGTAATTGACAAGCGCGGATATCACGAAAATAGCATTCCCGTGCGTTTAAAAACACAGCAGGGTGGAGCGTGCACTACCGGAAATCCTGCCCAGATGCGGCACCCTCGTGCCCCACCAGCGCCGCGATGTGGCTGCCCAGGCTGTGGCCAATCAGGTGGAAGTCGCCGGGATTCGCCCCGCGAGAGTCCTGCGAACACAAAACAAAGGAGGTTATCGCCGGCTGAGGGTGAAATGGCATTAGGTCGCAGTTCGGGAAATAATAATTAAAGTCATATTTTAGTACTTTCTTCTTTATGCGCAAGGATAAAAATAATTATGGGAATGCAGTTGCAAAAATTTGAAAAATAGTTATGCACGAAAAAATTTTGAATTTCGTAGGCTTGACTATAAGCATTTGCGCATATACATTGACAACGAATATTCATTTAATCATTAATTTTTTATAAATAGAACTATAATTATAAATGTTTTCGATGTAAACAGTGAAATATATATATTAAAGACCACGAAAAACGAACATAGTTTTTTTGTTGTTGTTGTTGTTTCTTATCCCAACTTGGTAGACAGCAACATCTAGACCAAATCCAAGAACCCGTGTGGTCTCATGAAAGTGAGGGAGCAGGGGGTAGCTTCGTTAAGTGATGGAACATCATAAGGTAGAAGTCTGACTTTGGTGACTCTGGAAGAGGGGCAGCTTTTCAGGAGAACTTTAGAGGGAACTATCCTCTTTCGTATTGTATGGGAGAAACCAGAAAATTCAGGTAGTCCGATTGACGAGGCCAGATGCTGAATATCACAAACATCATCGAGTTTCGATTTTTGAAACAGTGTTTACAACAAAGCTGCCAGTGGATTGAACTCAGCCCTAATGCTTACCAGCAGCGAGTCGGGCGAGCATTGAGTAAACTGTTAGATTAAAACATCAGATTCGTCTATGCATTAACAACAAAAAAATATTTCATCAAAAATGTTTGTCTTTAGAAAGCATATTTTGGCATGTAAATTAATTCTCATCTTTACTTATCATTTAAGGAATTTTTTACATATACATAATTTACTTACAACAAAATGACACTCTAGTAGGAATGTATTAAATTAGCTAAGCATCCAGATTAAATTAAGAAGGAAGTAAACCTTAAGTAATATTATATATACAGTGAACCACAAAAATTGAGTATACACCTCTAAAACTTTTAGACTTCTTCCAATTACAAATTAAATATTGATTTAAATAGATAATTTTTTTATCCTAGATACTTTAACCTCTGCTTTACCATCCTATAATAACACAATTCTATAGTTAACTTATTTATTACGAAAAAGTTAAGCGATTCGAAGAAAAGATAGAAAACCATGCCACAAAAATTGAGTATACACTTCTTATATTTGTAAATTATGCCACCACTTTTTTTCAAATTTTCTTTAAAGAGTTTCAGGAGTAGCTGCTGCTTATAACACGTGCTATTGCACTTCAACGATTTTAAATAGTATTTCTTCTCATTAAAAATCGTAAAATGAACTCTCGTAGAGAAGCTACTGAATCTGAGCGTTTATTGGTTGTAAAAATGGTCGAAAGAGAGAGGAAATCTCTTCGAGAAATCGCTTCGTTGATTGGTGTAACTCACGGTTGTGTCCAAAAAATACTACAGAAGTATAAAAAAACTGGATCTGTGGTCAATATTCCTGAAGAGGACGTAAAGAAATACTGAGTACTACAGCGAAGAGGATCATTCACTCAGTAAAGAAAGATCCGAGGGTGAGTGCCTCTAAACTAGCTTTATCGATGTCCTCTACAATCGAAAAAAAGATCTCAGTTGAAACAATTCGACGTACCCTTCACCAATATGGGTTTTATGGCCGTACACCAATACGAAAGCCACTCGTCATGTATGTGAATAGACAAAAAAGAGTGATTTTCGCCAAAGAACATCGTTTAAAGCCTATTTATTTCTGGAACACTGTAATATTTTCTGATGAAAGTAAGTTTAATCTTTCAGAAAGCGATGGACGATTTAAAAATATGGAGAGAAGCTGGGAAATCACTGGCACCTAAAAATACCATTAAGACAGTCAAGTTCGGAGGTGGATCTGTCCTCGTTTGGTGTTGTACGTCGTCTGGAGGAGTTGGAGAGCTTCCTTTATTGATGGTATTATGGACAAACATGTATATTTGGGGATTTTAAATGATAACTTGAAAAAAAGTGCCAGTAAGTTGGGGCTTGGGTCAAGCTTCCTATTCCAGCAGGACAATGACCCCAAGCATACAGCGAAGATTGTGCAGTTATACTTGCTGTACCATTGCAAGAAGCAATTACACACTCCAGTCCAGTCTCCAGACCTAAACGTCATCGAAAATTTGTGGTCACAATTAGAGAAAGCTGTACATGAGCACGAAATTACAAGCATGGAAGTTCTCAAGAAGGTTCTGAGAGAAGAATGGGCTAAAATTTCTGTTGAAACCATTAAAACACTAGTAGAATCTATGTTCAGAAGATTACAAGCTGTAATTCAAGCAAAAAGGTTATGCAACAAAATATTAATTTGTACGTTTAAAAGGAAATTAATAAAGGTGTATACTATTTTTTGTGGTGTTGTTTTTCCTCTCTCTCAGATCTTTTATTTTTTTTTTCGTAAAAAAAAATAAATAAACGTAACAATTTTATAAGTATAGTACGGTTAAGCATAGACTAAAGTATATAAGGTAAAAAAAATTCAATCATCTTAAAGCAATATTTAATTTGTAATTGCAAAAAGTCTCTGTTTCTAAGGTGTATACAATACCCTTGTGGCCCACTGTATATACTATATGTATACCTCACGAGAACTAAATACCGTTCTGTGAACTAAATATTACCAGGAAGAATTTCCAATGTGAATAACGAATACCATTTCCAGTAGCCACCATACTTGATAACTTAACTGTTGTAAATTGCGTACAAAATATTCATGCTAATTGATTTAAAAGCCTTACATTTATAGATTTAAAAATCACTTATTCACAAATGAAACTACAAATCTGAAAAGGAATCTAGCTCATTATGTTATGAGCCTCGTTGTTATCACAAATGCTCTACGCGAGATTTTTATTCCATGTACGTGAACAACCACAACATTTAACAACAAACAATCGGGCTTTTTTTTAGTGTAATTGAAATAAAAATGTCCTTAATTATGTGTGGGTTATTAGCATGATACCCGATCTACTAGATAATTCAACTTAAGGTTACTGGAAATAGAAGATAAGGTGGCTTTCTCGTGCATGTGTAAACCGGCTGGAAATTTCTCGCCAAGTTTTTTAGCGTATTGCTTTATATAAGATATTTGTAGAATTTCAACTGCATTTACTTTTTATTTCAAGATTTAATCACTTTTTCTTAAAAGATTTTTGCAAATTGATGGGTAAAATAGATTTTAGATATCATTTGGGTTATTTCAATGAGGGAAAAAAATTTTTATAATATACAAATTAAATTTTTAAGAAATTTTTTATCTATGACTTCAGAAGACTTTCTTCATTTTAAGAAAGAGACGCTGAATTTTTACTAGTATTTAAAATAATTTTTTTTACTTATTATATGTGAGGTACATTTTTCCGATTTAAGCACTAGCGAAGTACACATTTTCTGATTTAAGCATATAAGAGGTGCAATGTAACCTAACATATTGATATGTACACTTAAATCAATTTTTTTTTTTTTGGAACCGATTGAGTTGTAGCCTACAAAAAAGATTTTTTATTTCAATTAATGTCTTTTTCAAAAAAATAAAATTCCTACATTTACGTGCATTTATTTAAGATAAAAATATAACAACTCAAATACACTGAGTTTATAAAACAAAAAACTGAATCAAGTAAATAGAGAAATATGAATCCAACTTTGAGAAAATTTTTAACGTTATCGATTAACGACCTTAAATCTGATCTATGATGTTGTTACAAATAAAAATTGAACTTCAATTCATTTCACTTTAAGTAAATTTACTATTAATAATCGACTCTATTTTTAGTTTTCTTTGGTAAATTGCCAATAGTTTGTTTATGTTGAGGCTTGCATAACCCATATTAAAACCGATTCGGGCCATATATTACCGAAAAATATCCAATTAAAAAATTGAAAAATTCGTTTGAATTTAGCAAATTATTTTTTGCTACGATTTCATTTAATATTTATTTTTAAAAACTTTCGATGTTCCTAAACCTTCAAAATATTTTTGGGACCGATTAAGATGCAGACTACAAAAAAGATTGAAAGAACCTACTAGAAAGATTGATAAAAACTCCTACAATTACGCGCATTTACTAATGCTTACTACAAAAAATTGAACCATGTAAGCAGCAGAGAAATACGAAATGAACTGAACGTTATCGATTTACGAACTTAAATCTGTATGATGTTGTTACGAATAATATTGAACTTCATTTCAATTCATTATATGTAAATTTAATAATCTAATCGATTCTTATTTTGATACATCTGTGATTTTTTTTTATAAAAGTTACTCCTCAAAAATTAACTTTTCAACTATAAATATTATTTCATGTACCTTCAAGAAGTTGATGAGCTTCGCGAGTTCACTCGCAGTGACCTTGGAGTTCTGGACGGCTTGAAAGTATGGAAATTGGCATTGCCACAGGACCAGTCCACTACGATCACATTGAATTCATCTGTGGACAGGAACTTTGTCTTCATACGCTGAAAAATAATCATAATATATACATATTTCATGTGGTATGTGCTCCATGGAATCCACAAAAGTGTGGGAAAAACAATATCGGTTATTATTTAAAGCAGATTAATCTACCGCACGCCAAGAAACTTTAATTAGAAATAAACATCAAATTTGCAACATTTTTATGGTATGTTTTAAAATATACATGAAGTATGCGTTACTAAAACTAATGATCTGCCAATATGAAATCACCTGCTAAACATTTCAAAAAATTAAATGACGTAAAAATAAAATTGTATAATGCAAAAGTATAATATAACTGTATAATACAAAGTACGATTCCCGCAATTAATTGTTTTAGTTGGATATCACTTCTGCGTATATATACATATTTATGAAGATAGCTAGATTGGGAAATTGAAGCTGAAATTGTTGAGATCTCAAAGTCAAAGCTGCAATTAGGGATTGCAATACCGGTATTTTTAGCCATTTAATTTTGTAATACCGTTCACAAGTTTAAATACCGTTTTTCGGTATTTACTAGAAATTTAGAATTCTTATCTGTGTAATTTTATCTGTGTAATTCTTATCTGTGTAATTTATCTGTGTAATTCTTATCTGTGTAATTCTTATCTGTGTAATTCTTATCTGTGTAATTCCTTATCTGTGTAATTTTATCTGTGAAATTCCTTATCTGTGTAATTCTTATCTGTGTAATTCTTATCTGTGTAATTTTATTCTTATCTGTGAATTTTTACCGGAATTCCTATCTGAAAACTAGGAACGTTGGAACAGTTTACTCCTAATGATGGAACGTTTTTCGAAATTGAAAATCCAATCCAAAAGCAATGATCGACTTTAAACCTGCAAATTAATTTTTCCGATAGTGAGTTCGACTTTAATATCCAGAACTGTATCAGCTCTACTTCCAATAAAATTGGCTGTTGAGGCATAATGTCGGAGAGATTCTAATTTATTAACAGCTAATGCAACAATACATTTCATGTTGCAATCACTGAAAGAACATCACTATCTGAAGAATTTTATATTACATTGAAAAAATCACACAGAAAAATTGCATACCGAAATAGAAAATGTCTTACGGTATTTATAAAAATTATGATGATTTTAAAGATGAGAATGAAAAAGAAGAAAAGAGACTAACCAATTCAAATTTGATCAAGTTTATAGCAAACTTTCTAAAATTACATCTTTATTATTTACATTCTCTATAAAATTGGCAAATAAAACAAACACTTGCATTTTCTTCTTTTACTAAAATTTCTACTACTGGTATTAAAAACCGGTATCCTGGTATTAAGATCTAAAAATACCGAATACCGGTATTGAACTTGATTCAATATTGCAATCCCTAGCTGCAATTGTTGAGATTCAAAGTTAAATTGAAGCTGGAATTGTTGAGATTCAAGAGTTAAATTAAAGCTGGGATTGTTGAGATTCAAAGTTAAATCGAAGCTGGAATTGTTGAGATTCAAAGTTAAATTGAAGCTGAAATTGAGATTCAAGAGTTAAATTAAAGCTGGAATTGCTGAGATTCAAAGTTAAATTGAAGCTAGAATTGTTGAGATTCAAAGTTAAATCGAAGCTGGAATTGGAGATATTCAAAGTTAAATTGAAGCTGAAATTGAGATTCAAAGTGAAATTGAAGCTGAGATTTAAAACTAAACTGAAAAATTAAATATTTATTTGCTACTTGGTACTTTTTTGAAATATTTTTGTCTTTTAAATTACTTTAATTAGAAGGGAAGATTTAAAATACAGCAATAAATGAATTATTTATTATGTTTCCCAATTAAGCTTAAAAAAACATGGAATTATTTGAACAAAATTGGTAGCTATAAAAAAAACTGATTGCTATTGAGAAAATCCCCCCAAAAAAAAAATGTATTTAAAAGCTTTATTTCACGATTTCAATATTGATGTCCTTATTAAATTTAATATTGAGACATTTAAATTTGAGAAATAATATTCCTTTAAAGTGTAGTCCTGTTTAAAGCTGTTTGCAGCTTTTCAAAATGTTGCCTAAGAAGCTGAAATAAAATTCTAACTCGATTTAAACATCATTTAACATTATTCACGTTCCGTTGATGAAAATGAAATGTATTCACTCATGATAAAATACAATTCATAAAAGATTTCGGTTTATATTTTTCTTTTATAGATATCTTAAGCAAGAACAATCCTTTTCGATTAATGTTTAAAAATTTGTATTTCAGACAACCTTTTTGAATTGCTTCAGATTTTCAGTACTATTTTAACTAATTCAACTATTGTCAAGTTTTCTTCTATGTATTTTTGATCAGTTAAAACACTCTTATCACTGATTATCACCTCAACATCGACAAATTCAAATTTCCTTAACAATTAATGTTATTACTCATTCCTAACACCAATTTTAATTTTTTTTAGCCTTATAGTTGCATTGGGCCTTATACTGATTGAATAATCATAGTTTAAGTAAATTTTCTAAGTATTAGCTCAAAACCAAAATTATCTTCATTCTCCCATTTCTAAAAATATCATCATGGTTTTCCTATTCTTAATTTATTTTCTTTATAGATTAAAAAGTAGAGAATTAATAATTTTCTTTTTATTATTACAAAAGAGTAACAAAGTAAAAAGTATAAATTCACATTATTTATATCTTCGATAAAAATGATTGACTTTTTAACTGGCTGTAAATGTGTATCTAACAACGTTGAGTTCTAGAATATGATCTTCGGAGAAAACCAAAGAAATGCAGAAAGTTGTTAATAACCTTCAACAATCGTAATCCAGAGTACGTGTACGAATCATATTGAAGATTAATTTTGTTATATATTGTTTACCTAATCATCGAATTACATTGCGATGTCTCTGTTATGTATACCTGCAATAAAAATAGTTGACTTTTTAACTGATTGTAAATGTGTATCTGTTATTTTGTTATCGTGTCCATGGATTTAAAATATAAATATCAAAGTTAGATCAAGTCAAAAAGTCTTCACTATACAGGACTTCTCTTAAGTTGGCCCTCGATTGGCACCATACCCAATTGCAAAACATTGGGAGTGAATGCTGGACACTTTAGAATGTGCTTAGGTGTTAGAAAGCGTTGGGGCAATTTCTGCAGGGGATGTATTCCTGGTCTTGTCTGGAAGAATCTTCATCCCTCTGTAATGATTAGTTCTGAGTCTAATAACGGATGTCAGCTTCTAGGGCAGTTGAAGTCCCTGATTAGTGGCTTCTTAAAGTTATGAGGAATTAGTCGGCTTTGGCAACTGCGTTAGCATCTGCAAGTGTGATGGTAGTCCTGGGTGGATCATTGTCCTTGGCTTCTTTGGCTAAAGAGTCAGCGTTATTCGTTGCCCTCAATGTGGACATGTGCAGGAATCCATTGAAGATGACATGATTTGCCTCTACAGAGTAGCATCAATGT
>BPLR01014946.1:0-70427 GCA_021605095.1 Caerostris extrusa | reverse complement strand
CCATTAGTCTTACATTGTATTATTCATCAACAGTCCTTGTGCGAAAAATGTTTGGATATGTCTGAAGTTCTAAAAACAGTCATATCAGTTGTTAATTTCATCAGATCCACTGGGCTGAATCACCGAAAATTCCGCGAGTTTATTGAAGATATGGGAGAAAAATGATTTACCATATCACTGCTGTACACTGGCTTAGTTGCGGAAAAAAAGTCCTGCAGCGCTTTTTGAACACAGATCGAAATTTTTTAAATGAAAAAGCATCGCCCTCTTACTGAATTACAAAATAGCGAAAAAGAAGTTAGCAGCATTCTATGTCAATTCGACAAAACATATGAACGAAGTAAATTTGAGATTGCAAGAAGAAAAACCAGCTTCCCTGATCTATACACTGGATATCAAATCGTTCGAGCAGAAAAATAATATTGTTTCAATCATTACGTAAAAATGTTTTCACATTTTAAAAACATGTTAGGGAAATGTTCAGCCGCACTACTGAGACTGAGTTTTCGTCGATTTTGCAGCCGAAGTTTTGAGTGCTTTGAAGATAAATTTTTTGATGCTCATTTCTCAGTTTTTCACTCAAATGAAATGTAAGATTGCAAATGAAATTGCTGTTTTTTAAAATCCATTTGATACTGACATTGAAACCCTAGTCCCGACACTTAAAAATGGAAATTATTGATTTACAGTGCAGTGATATAATTAAGAACAAATATCAAAAACTCATCTTTGTTGGAGTTTTATAAGAGTCTTCCACTGGATACAATTTGATAATTTACATAAATTTGCTCTTGGGCTTGTTTTCTTTCTGTTTTTGGTACTACTTACTTGTGTGAGAAAACATTCTCAAAATGAAGTACACAAAGAATATTTACAGATCTAAGTTAACCGATGAGCATCTTTAATCTCTTTTCATAATTGGTACAGATAAATTGAACACAACTACAAACTATTGTCAGTGATAAATCACAATTACATAAATCTCATTAGTATTTTTTTTACAAGTGACCGAAACTGGACATGGTTTCATTACCCCGCATTTAATTTAGCTTTTCCGTTTCTGAGGATTTTTCAGGATAAAAATCATATATTTGATTCAGGATATATACATTCCAAACATCGATATACATACATATGCGATACTTTTTACCCCAACATAATATGAGGGCAATCACGGGACTTTCACTAGTTTATAATGTTATTAGTGGAGTCATTTCAATTATTTGTTAGTTGCTATGCTTAAGTTAAATTTTCTGCGTATTATGCTTCTTGCTTCATTGCTTTACCTAGCAAGTAAATAAAACAGAGTTATTATCATTCTGGGTTTTTTTTATCCATCTTATTACAGCAACAATAAGCTATTCGCTGTCGTCTGGCCGGATTGATGACACTGGCTGGCCGATTTGGCCCTCAGGCCATAATTTGGGAGACCCCTGTTCTAAAATGAAACTTAAATTATTTAATAACCCCTTTCCCCGAGACCACCAAAATTTGAGGCTCGAGGGGAATAGATTTCCATAATACCTTCTTCACATAAATATGAAGATAACTGCATCAGGATTCATAACTAACTCCTCATGAAGCTTTTGAATTTCTCTGTTTGCACTTACAAAGTTCTTTGCATTATCAGAATACAATTTAGAATACTTTCCTCTATGTGCAACAAATCTTTTAAAGCAACTATAAAAGACTCGGATGATAACCAAAAACAATCTTAAGTATAAAAAGCAAATAAATTAACATACATACATTTTACACAGAATACTCCTTGTTTGTTTACCAACTTTAATCAAAAATAGTCCACTGAAATCTACTCCTGAAACCTTATTAAATGAATAATTCAAGGTAACTTTATCTCTTGGGAAACTACCCATTAATTGTGTTGGTACTATAGGTTTTACTTTAAAAACAAATAGCACATTTATACACTTTATTTTTCTACGACTAGATTTTCCACATATAAACCAGAATTTCTCACGTACATAATACAAAAGAGCAGATAACCCTACATGAAAAATATTTATATGGTAATAAGAAACTAACATCTCTGGTCAATGCATGATTATTAGGTGAAATTATAGGGTGTTTTTTGGAGTCAAAACTACATTCCGCACTCAAACGTCCACCTATTCTTAAAGATTTCATCTGAATCTAAAAAGGATTTAAAGATTTAAATGTAGTCTTTGACATAACTCTCTTGTCTTTCAATAGGCTTTCATCTCACAGGAAAAAGCTTCCTGCCTGGTGTTTGCATGAATTTTTACCAGAAACATCTCTGCATAATTCATTTCTGATGCATCAATTAGACCAGCTCAAACATGTTTTGGTGCACAACCTGTTCAAGCATTGGTATCCATTCGGAATTCAAACAAACCATAGCTTATTGTAAGATATAATAAAGTTGGATGAAAACACAGAAACGACAATAACCTAAGCCCATTGACTGCTAGTAAAGCCAATTAATGCCATAATAAGCAGAAAATTCAACCTGAAGGTAACAACTAAATAAACAGTTAAATGAACTCAATCAACACAGACCAGTGAACCTCCCCTGCTACCCTTGCAGTTAATACCCACCCTGGCTTCCGCTGAACCATTAGATGTCAGCCAAGCGTCACGGCCCACGTGATACAGCCAAATGGTAAACTCGGTGTAGTAATTAAACCAGCGAATTTTGCAAGCTTATACTAGCTCAGAGCGCGTACTGGCGACTGGTGTAGAAATTATAGATAATGGCAAAAAAATTAAAACGGTTTTGGCCCTTGGTACTTACTGGGAGTAAGCAGTATGGCCCTAAGGCTGGAAAGTTTGGAGACCCTGCACTAAGGCATTCCGGTCCAGTTAAACTTACGTCAATACAATTGAAACTGACTATTTGTCGATGCGTTTTTCAATTTACATGAAATGTCATTACATAAAAAAATCCCTGCCAATCTATGCTGTTTCGTGATTATTTATAGCGTTACTATTGCTCAAAGACGAGAAGACGAATTGAAAATCCTCACTACTACAAACAGAAGTGAATTGACTTGACTAGGTGCTTTGAAATTTATGCTCGTTGATGCTGCTTCATCTCAATGTATCCCACTGCTGTTAAAATACTACAAATAAAAGAATTTGACAAAAAGTGAAAATTAAACCTTATAAAGAAAAACTACTCTAAAACTCGGAAATTCTTGATTTCATTGCTATGGTGGATTCAAATTCAATTTTTAAAAGAAAGGAATTGTTGCACGTACTCCCAGAAATGAAGACAATGCACGTTTAAGACGAAACAATCTTCCACTGGACTCAAAAGAGGTAGAAACGCATCACCCAATACAAGTTCTGGGGTGAATCTTTCCTAATAGCGGTGAAAAAATGGATGCAGTGAGTAAAGTGTCCTGTGCTGCATCCATTATCAACGCCAGTTCTCTGTACTTCTTCTTATCTGCTATGTATACCAACGGCATACTAAGAGGAGGGCAAAACTTTGGCAACAGTATATTTTTTAAATAGACAGCTATGGAAATGAAGAAAATTACTTGTTGCAAACAGTACAATTAACACACAATTCAGTAAAATAGGTTATTTGTATGCAAATATCAAGAACAAGACGTCACAAGTGACTCGGGAAACGTGTAATGTCATCAAATACAGTTCAAAATTACAATAATAAGCGAGATAAAAGGCGTTATTAAAGATATTCTCTGCAAGTTAAGTGAGTTCATTATGGAACATTCATGCAGGAAAATTATGGTTAGAAGAGAATTGATTAGGAATAGTTTAGAAGAATGAATTAATTAGAAGGAATAGTTTGAATGATTTTATACGATGTAGAAGGGTAGCCAAACATGAGGAGAGGCGTAGCGGGACAAGTGTTGCCCAATAGTTTCAAATAGTCAAAAAGTGTCATCTCACGAGCTTGTAAAGCCTTCCAAACCACTGGTGCAGCTGTAAGAAAAGTTGGAAATGGTCGGCGAAGTAAGTCACTGCCAATGGGATGACCAATATATAGTCATGTAGGTGAAAGATTTCTCAGAATTACGTGCTGAATAGAGGGACAACAAGTGTCACTCCTTACTCTGGTCAGACGCCTTCTAAAAGTTAGCTAATTCAGAAAGATTGACGCAATTGACTCTACCTGTTAGATTGGTGTATGAAACATTAAAAAAAAAAAAAAAGAAGGAAATTTCATCAATGGAGTCATTCTCGTTACAGATGAATGTCGTTTGTATTGAATTACTGCTATTGTCGTGGCGCCATCTGTTGAATACTTCTGAAACCACTTTTGTTATGTTTTTTTTTTCCCCCATACGTTTATTTGCTCTGATTTGTAAGCTGTATAACTATTTTGTTGTGTTCACCTGAAAACTTTGTTGGATACAGTAATTTTGTTTTTAAGTTATTTTTAATTTGTTTTATTTAATTATTTTTTGGTATAGTGTAACGGACATTTAATTGTTCTGATAGCTTTTATTATTCGATCTCTTGCTTTTGTTCTGATAACAGGAGATGTTTGGCTAAATTTTCTTTAATTGCATTCTTATTTCTTTAATTCAAGCGACCGCATTTTATGCAAATATTTAACTAATTTAAGATGTGGAGGTTTAGTGGTTTCTAAACTACATTGAAACTCCGTAACCTACTATCCGTTACCGGATCAATGCCAATTGATACACCCCACTAGCATCAGTAAGCTGTTGTCTTGGAGTGGAAAAGACATTGTGATGAGAAATGAACTGAGTTCCAAATTCGACTTTGGCATTTGTTACCAGAGTCTCCTATTGTCAAATCCATCTCACGTGCTTCCTGCTGCGAAGTGTCATTGGTTTGGCAGACTTCGTTTTTATGTATGTCTGATGTGTGGCTTTATCCAAGCCCATTAGAATGGATTAACCAGTGTATACTTCTCCCCTTCGATTTAAATCCCATAAAACATGTGTAGGATACTTAGGGGCCTGAATGGCCGGTGTCTAACACTCTGGAGCTCAGTGCCACGGGTTTCGGGTTCGAGTCCCGGCGGTGCCATGGATGTTTGTAGTGGTTCAGTATCCACTTTAAGCCGTAGGTCCCGGTCTCCTATGACTGTAAGAGCGTCCCGGAGCCAAAGTCAGGCTTCTACCTATGGGTGCTCCATCACAACAGAAGCTGCTTCCTTCCCCTTCAATCATGATTACATATGGGCTCGTGGGCTTGGCCTATATGTCTGACAAGTGGGATCAGAAACAACAACAACAGGATACTTAGATAGGATGTGGCGACATCTTTCGGTACTATTATCATATTATATTCGGCACAGGCGGAAAACACCCTACAATTGAAACGGATACGCATTGAGGAATAAGCTCTTACCTCAACAATTATTGTATAATTTGATGTTGAGTATGGCGAGACGACGCCAAGCAACAACCGTAGATAAAAAGAAGGTCATAAATCTTACTAAGGAGTATCAACTCCTTGGTGTCGCTATTTTCAGACAAGCATTTACACCAAAGTTTCTCTTTCAGTAAAAATTCTTTTTAATACTTATTGTACGGGCTGTATTAATTTTTTGTTTAGTATGTTTCTTCATCCTTTAAGTACAAAATACTGTCAGTTCTGAATTTCATGTTTTTCAGGTGATTACACGAGGAATTACGGCAAAATTTGAAAAGGGAACTATCTAATAATGATCTTTTTTATAACATATTTAACAATCTTTATGCCGTAGTTTCAAAGAATATTATTGTATAAAAAGTTTTGCCAATCAGGAGAAAAATCAATCAGAAAACTCATCACCTATATAAAATAAATTGATAAATTTATTTGGGAACAATAAATTTCAAATATATAAAAATTTTCTTACACACATTCAGAATTGCACTGAGCTTCGCACTGTCGTCGAATTTTCTTCTCCATTTCAAATTTAGGGCACAAAACTGAAGAAAAGATTTTTTAATTAGAACTAAATCGAAGAATAATTTTTGTACTTATTTCCTTTTTTTTTAATGTACTTTTACTTGTTTTGTTTGCTTTTCGAACCGGAGCAGTAAAAATAAAAATAAAAAAAAATTAAAAGGGAGATTAGAAGATTTTAAATTAGAATTTTTAAAATATTTATCGGCAGTAATAAATGAAGTAATCAAACGATTTTTTTCTATTATTGTTCGATTTATTTTGTTTCTGAAAATTTTAAAAACAAATTTATTTTTACATTATTCAGAGATGAATTGGCGAATTACAAAATATAGAATTTCAGATTATTATTTTTATTGTATATCTAAGAACAAAAATGAACGATAAAAAATAAAATTGAATGAACGATAAAAAATAAAATAGAATGAACGATAAAAATAAATTATAATGAGCGATAAAAAATAAAATATCACGAACGATAAAAATAAAATATCATGAACGATAAAAATAAAATATAATGAACGATAAAAATTAAATATCATGAATGATAAAAGTAAAATAACATGAACGATAAAAATAATATATAATGAACGATAAAAATAAAAATATAATGAATGATATAAATGAACGACATAAAAATCTTTTTGAGTAACATAAAAATTAGTTTCGAAATCTTTTCCATTCAAATAACATGAGCAATAAACTTCACCTTTTTATTAGAAAATAACTAATGCTTGGCTGTTTAATCAAAATGAGGGCCAAGTGTTTTAAATAATATTTGAAATTTAAAATAACTAATTTTTATACCACACTTTCCATGTTTCCTGTAGTTAACAGAGATCTATTTTTCGCATTATTTATTATTAATTAAAGCACCCTTCCGACATTTTTAAAATTGAATGTTAATGATAAAAAAATGAGCTACACTGGTAATAAAAAATATATTATCATAAAGTTACATTCTAAAAAAAAAAAAAAATATTTTTATAACTTTAAAAAAATTCTTTTTTGACACAGAAATTATGTTGAAAATTAAATGGAAAAGTTGTGAAATTACAAAAATTTTGAATATAGCATAAATGAAAAGCATATATGAATTTTAATTTTATTTACAAAAATTAGATTATAATAAAAGTAAAAATTATTTAATATTGTACAATTCATTCCTTCAGAAATTACAAAATGTCTAAATCTTTACGTCAGAGGTAATCTGTTGTTCCACATTTTGATTTTTCTGTTTTTCTGTGCTAATAAATATCATTTATTATCTCAGATACGATAAAATCTGTAGTAACATAAATGACTATCTGTAGTATATTCATGCTGCAGATACGACACTTTACCCTTAGATGGTATGATATTTATTAACAATATGACAATAAACAGAAAAATAAAAATTTAAAAATCACAATTTATCATCATTGGTTTACAGAAATATTTAAAAATAACTAGACAAAATAAAGATATAATTTAAAAATGAAAACTATAAGTCTAATTTACTTTTCGTCTGGAATTTTTTTTTTTTTTTTTTGAATATTTGTTTCTTAAATGTCGAGATTGAATATCAACATTTATATACATTTTTCTACTTATTTATCCTTTATGCTTTATAGTATCTATCAGAAAAATTACAAATTCACTATGATTGAAAAGCCCCAAATTTAAAAAATAATTAATTATCAAAACTAATCGAAAAGTTTATTTACTTAAAAAGGATCCGAATTGCACATGCTGTCTGCAGTTTCGTGCATCGTCCGAAAAAAAATTCGCAAAGTAGAATAATTTTTGGAGGCAGCAATCCCGCACAGTTCAATACACATCTGGAAAACATTAAAAAAAGTATCGTTAATGGCATTACTCTATTGGGAATTCACTACTCATTTAATTAAATTTATTCCATCTAAGACTTCCAATTATTAGAGAGTTTTTGCATACCGTATTTTAGACGTCCATTAGCTTTTCTCCCTAGCGCGCATGCTCATAGGAAATTGCATGCTCATAGGAAATTGCGCATGCCTATCTGTAATAATGTTTCCTATGAGCATGCGCGCTAGGGAGAAAAAAATACCGTATTATAAAAATACGGTATGCAAAAAAACTCTCTATTATTTCTATGATCAGATTTGTTTTTAGAGATCTTGTTTTTGGATGGCAAACTATAGCGAATGTCGGAAAAAGTATCTCTCTAACAAATAGAAAATCTAAATTTGAAATGTGACAGTTAGAAAGCTTGATATTGAGTGTGGGCCAAGTCCGAAAAGATTAGTTGCCTCTAATTCAGTCTTCTTTGAGAATCCAGTTTTATTATCTGCCTATACCAGAGGTCGGCAACCTTTTGAGTCGGAAGAGTCAAAAATTACAATTTACAAAATTTCAAAGTTTTTAAAGAGCCACAAAACTTTTTCTTGCCAGCAATAAATAGTACTCGCATAAATAAAGTTTTTGATAAAAAAAAATAATAATAATCTATTTATTCATAAGAAAAAAAATATATAAGTAGTGTTTTTCACAACAAATTAGATAATATATATATGACATTATTAGATAAGTACTTGTTATTTAAGTAACAAATTAAAGCAATTAAACATTTACTTACAACACTTTCAATAACAAACAATTGAGCAAACAAATTCAATGGGGCGATTGTTTTGCATGGTTATTCAAGTAGAAAATTTAAACTTTACTAAACAATGTAATTAGTACTTAAAATAAAAAACAGCAATAACATACATTTGAGCAAACAAACTCAATGGGAGCATTGGCTTTGCATGGTTTTAGAAATTTTGGATAAATTTGGCTCATAACTTGTTGTTTTAACAGCTCATAACTTGTTGTTTGTTGTTGACAGTGACGACGCGTATCACGGGGGAGTGGCTGAGAAATGAATCGATGCCTAATCCTCGTTAATCGATTCAGAACGATTTTTAAATGTGGTTTTTTTTTTTTTTGATAAAATAAATAATATTTGCGTATGGAACTAAAGGGCCGCAGCTTCACCTCCAAAGAGCCGCAGGTTGCCGACCCCTGCCCTATACAGTTGTGTCCAATGGGTGATTTTCTCGATGTGTTCTTCTCGATTTATGTTTTTGAAAAGCATTCATAAGATTAATTAATTAATTCTTTGCAATTTTAATTTCCCAATGTCTATATCCTTGAATATTTGGTATAGTGCTCATGGTTTTCCTCTGATACCCGTGAATTAAGGAAAAATTAGAAAAATTGTGAATATAAAATGTCTATTCATTGGAATTTGCTGAAATTTGGTAAAAATATTAAGAAAAACATTGCTTTTCAATTATGGTAAAGAAGAAAAACAATGGGCTATTTCCCATCTTGTGAATTTCATATAATTATAACAATACACAGTGTCAATGTAGGATCAACTCCCTGCAGTATGATCACCTCTAACAAATTTACAGATCCCATACTATGATCCATGATCCAGTGTCAAGACAGCTTGAAACCCTGAAGGTTTGCAGAGGGGGGATGGCCTAGTGGCTAGCGTTCTGGCACTCAGTACCACAGGTATCGGGCTCCGAATCCCGCCGGTGCCAGGGTATTGTAGTGGTTCGGCATCCACCTTAAACCGTAGGTCCCGGTGCTAATAGGATCGCAGACCGTTGCGGGGGCGTTATTACTCCGCGTTCGTGGCTTACTATCAAGAAGCTACGCTCCCCCTGGGTAATGCAAAGTGAGTAACGTCTGTGCAGCGCTTGCCTTAAGCCATCAAGAAAAAGCTGTCTAAGTGTTTGCCATATGTATTAAGAAAAAAAGGTTTGCAGAGGGTGGTTAAGTGCAGCAATATTTCTCCTAGATCATCCCACGTGCAACCCAACCTAGACCACCCATACTCACAATAATCTCCCAGGAAGGACATTCTTCACCAACCATCTCTGTGATCTGAGATTATTGTCTGGTAGGATGAAGGGCTTAGTAATTCCATATTTCATAAGGCGAACAATTGAATAAAGAATTTCGTTTCTATATAACATGTGGGCTGAAAGTGCGTAGGCTAACACATTGATGGCGCTACTAGTATTAAATCCATATGATTTTTAGTTAGCCCTAACCTTCACAAGACGCGTGTATACATTTGACAGCTGTTGCACTATTAGTATGTGAGTTATAGCATTTTAGTGTTCATCAGCGCAGTTCACTCGGCTGGCTGTCAAATGATTGGACTCAAATAAATGATGAAGCCATGTTTCCTCCATTTTCACATATCGACGAAAAAATTCGGGTTTATTACGATTAAACAGCTCCGAACACTGCTTAGAATCATCAGTTCAATTTCGTTCTTGTTTTTGTCGATTGCGAGCTCGCGCGGCACCCACTTTGCACAGAGCTTTCGCATATCCAAATATTCATTCAAGATATGTCAACATGTTCCTTTGATATCTTTAGGGTCTCAGCTATCTCAACCAACTTCACTTTACGGTTATCAGAAATTATTTTGTGGACTTTTTTTGATGTTTTCGTCGGTAACAGCCTCTTTGGGCGTCCACTGCGTGCATCGTCCATGGTGCTCCTTTCGCAGCGTTTAAAATCAGCAAACCACTTCTCTGGTTGATTTTTCTGGTGCAAAGTCCGAATAATGTTATCAAAAAACCAAGCCTTGACTTCAGTATTTTTCGCCAAAAGCAATGCTTTATTAGCACACCCAGAATTCCTTTTATCCATTTTTTCAAACTAGCAAAAGTTGCTTCACTAAAAATGCTATAATCATACTAATACAATAGTGCAACAGCTATCACACGTGTCTTTTGAAGGTTAGGGCTAACTAAAAATCATATAAATTTAATACTAGCAGCGCCATCTATGTGCTGTCAGTCTTATTGAACTGTTCAGCCTCAATTGTTACCAAGTAGCAGTATCACCTTTGCTTCAAGATATACAGGTGAGGAGTGTGCGCTGAGATACCTGCCCACGTTCATACATTGGACCCACAAATCTGTTTTTCTTAGATATATAACTGGAATAATAGCTGATTTCCGGATTTCACAGATTAACAATCTGTGGCTCAATTGATATGAATACTAATTTTCAAAAGGTTTCGCAAAGAGAAGATATGAGTGGATTGATGTTAACTGTTCTGTGCCTCTTTGCAATTACTCAAAAATAGTGGTCCTCAAACATGATTTTGCTCTAGGTGTTCCTCGATTGCATTTTCTAGGATACCGTTTTAAAAATGTATTTGCAGTCAAAGAATTGACTTTAAAAATACAAAAAAAAAATCGTTAAAATAAGAGAGCAATAATGTCACAAAAGAAGTTAATGGGGATTTGAATGTGACAAAAAAAGTCACATTTAGGTATTCAGGTCATTCAGTCGTCTGTATGTAACCCCTGGAAAAGTTGAAAGGCTGACACATAGATGGCGCTACAAGTATTAATCCATATGGTTTTTAGTTAGTCCTACCTTCAAAAGACACTTGTGTAAATTTGACAGCTGTTGCACTATTAGTATGTCAGTTATAGCATTTTTAGTGAAGAAACTTTGTTAGTTTGAAAAATTGGATAAAAAGGAATTTCTGTGTGTTAATAAAGCATCGCTTTTTGAGAAAAAATACTATTGAAGTCAAGGCTTGGCCTTGATAAACATTATTCCGACTTTGCAACAGGGAAATCAACCGTAGAAGTGGTTTGCTAAATTTAAACGAGGCGAAATGAGCACCGAGGACGATGCACGCAGTGGACGCCCAAAAGGCTGTTACCGACGAAAACATCAAAAAAGTCCACAAAATAATTTCTTATAACCGTAAAGTGAAGTTGATTGCGATAGCTGAGACCCCAAATATATCAAAGGAATGTGGACATATCGTGAATGAATATTTGGATATGCGAAAGCTCTGTTCAAAGTGGGTGTCGCGCGAGCTCACAATCGACCAATAACAACAACGAATTGATGATTCTAAGCAGTGTTCGGAGCTGTTCAATCGTAATAAACCCGAATTTTTTGCTCGATATGTGACAATGGATGAAACATGGCTCCATCATTTCACACCGGAGTCCAGTCGACAGCCAGCCGAGTGGACTGCATGATGAACACTAAAAATGCTATAACTCACTTACTAATAGTGCAACAGCTGTCAAATTTATACACGTGTCTTTTGAAGGTTAGGGCTAACTAAAAAATATGGATTTAATACTTAGTAGTGCCATCTATGTGTCATCTTACGAATTTTTCAGCCATCTTGTTACGTTACGATGCAAAGTACGTTCGTATGTACGTTAAGAATTGTACATCTGATTTGAACTTCGAGTTGCGATCATGCCAGTGGAACTTTGTGAAGCTACTTTCCGAGTTGCTTTGATCTTCCATGATGTTTTCATGTTTTCCGTAGCCATATACGTTAAGCTTTTTTTTAGAGGTGTTGTGGTTGAATTTGATGAATTCTAAAAGTACGAAAATTCAATAAGGTGTCGAAATGTGAATCCAGTATTTGATATAAAAATGCACACAGGAAGAATTTAAACTTATTATTTGAATTATAATAGCTAATTCGGCTTACAATAAATCAAATCCATTGATCAAACAGGCGACAACTGGTATCTGAATAAGTGAAGAACTTACTTCCGACCGAGGTCCTGTTCTGTTATTTTTCAACCACAGGGCATCGTAATCAGTGCAATTGGTTTGATAAGGATGAGGTAAAAGATGTTCCTCCTCCTGTTAATAAAGAAAAATTACATAAGGAATACATTTTTTTTCAATTTGTGTACTGTTATACTATAATGCAGGGGTCTCCAAACTACGGCCCGCCAGTGTCATCAATCCGGCCGCGGCAGCAATATATTTTTTGTTGCTGTAATAGATTGGATAAAAAGTCACAGAATGATAATAACTCGGTTTATTGACATGCTAGGTAAAGCTTGATGACAAGCATAATACGCGGAAAATTTAACTTAAGCATAACAACTAACAAATAATTGAAATAAACCCCACTAACATTATAAACCAGTGAACATCCCGCGGTTACCGTCGGTAGTTATGTTAGGGTAAAAGTATCGCATGTGTATGTATATCGTGTTTGGAATGTATATATCCTGAATCAAACATATGATTTTTATCCTGAAAATCCCTCTCAGAACGGAAAGCTAAATTAACTGGGGGTATCCACTTGCAAAACGAATATTAATGAGATTTATGTGATTGTGATTTTTCACTGACAATAGTTTGCAGTTAGCAAGCGTATGCTCTCTCAGAGCGCGTACTCGACAACTGGTATAGAAATTATAGATAATGGCAGAAATATTAAAACGGTTTTGGCCCCTCGGTACTTACTGGAGTAAACAGTATGGCCCTAAGGCTGAAAAGTTTGGAGACCCCTGCTAATGTATCAATTCACCTGATATTTCACATTGTTTTTAAACGATTTTAGAAATGCAACTATTTTGAATCATTATATCTATTAAGTAAATTTTCAAATAGATATTTAATATTTATTCGACATTAAGTTTTATATTTTTTTTAAATGAAAAAAAAAAATAAATAATTACATAGAGATTTCGTAAATTTATTCTATTTCGAAAAAATGTTTCGAAGCAAATCATTGGCCATTAACATTTTGAAAAATGTTTGAATATTTATAAAATATCTAATAAAATTAATCTGATATTTGATTGCTTAATCTTAAAGCCTAAACAATGAATTTAGCGTTGTTAATAAACAAACAGTTAACCCATATTGTTTTATATAAATAACCTATATTTTTATCGAATCATCTCAATCAAAGCATTAAAAATATTGTAAAAATTAATAGTTACTAATATGACAAATAACTAAAAAGATTCAAAATGAAAGAATTTTTAAAAAAGTGCAATCGCTTTAAAAATATGGTGGTTAAATTGAATATTTAAAAAAATCTTTTATTCCTAAACCTTAGTTGTTCTGATGATTTAGAAAGCCATAATTATTTGAGAAATTTTTGATTATGTTCGGTAAAATTTACATTAAATGAAACAGAAATTTTTTATTTATACTTGAGAAACAGTTTCAAACAAAACAAATTCTTTTTAGATAAAAATATCATGTGTATAATTTGAAAAAGAATCTTTAAAAAAAATTAAAATACTTGAAAAAAATCTTTAAAAGAAATTAAAATAACTGAAAAGAATCTAAAAAGCAATTAAAATACCTGAAAAGAATCTTAAAAAATTAAAATATCTGAAATGAATCTTAAAAGCAATTAAAATACATGAAAAGAATCTTAAAGAAATTAAAATACGTCAAAAAGAATCTTAAAAGCAAATAAAATACCTGAAAAGAATCTTAAAGAAATTAAAATACATGAAAAGAATCTTAAAAGAAATTAAAATAACTGGAAAGAATCTTAAAAGCAATTAAAAATACCTGAAAAGATCTTAAAAGAATTAAAATATCTGAAAAGAAATTTAAAAGAAATTAAAAATAACTGAAAAGAATCTTAAAAAAAATTAAAATACCTGAAAAGAATCTTAAAAGAAATTAAAATAACTGGAAAGAATCTTAAAAGCAATTAAAATATCTGAAAAAGAATCTTAAAAGCAATTAAAATATCTGAAAAGAATCTTAAAAGCAATTAAAATATCTGAAAATAATCTTAAAAGAAATTAAATAACCTGAATCGAATCTTAAAAGAAATTAAATAACCTGAATCGAATCTTAAAGAAATTAAATAACCTGAATCGAATCTTAAAAGAAATTAAAAAATAACTGGAAAGAAGGAAATATTTAGAAATATTCATATCTTACCATCTTGATGTTTATTATGTAGTCGACTTTAGGTTTGATGAAGTTAACCTCGAACTGGCTGATGGGGACGAAGGGAGAGTGAATGAAAATCATCTGGTTCTCGTCCCACGGTAAAAAGCGTCTTCTGGATGCAGTCTCAACTTAATGAAGTACATAGTGAGTGCCTTTTTGAAAAATGGGACCACCCTGGTCAGGGAATGTCTGTAAAGGGATGTTTGCATAGAATGTAAAAAATTATAATGATAATAATATAGAGTTCTTGAATCAGATAAAAGTATTCAAAAATATTCCACTTATAAGTAGGATATATATATCTCAATCTGGAGTTTTTTTTTTTTTTTCTAATGCAGCTGGCAAACACTTAGACCGCTTGGTCTTGGATGCCTTAAAGCAAGCGCTGCACAGACGTTACTCACTTTGCATTACCCAGGGGGCGCGTGTAACTTGAAGATAAGCCACGGACGCGGAGTAACAATGTCCCCCGCAATGCTCTACGATCCTATTAGACCGGGACCTACTGTTTAAAGGGATTCCGAACCACTACAAACATCCATGGCACCGCCGGGACTCGAACCCGAAACCTGTGGTACCGAGCGCCAGTCATTCGGCCATTCAGGCCCTCTTTTTCTGGACTACAAGGTATAAAAAGTGAGAATAAATCGAAAATGCGATTTGCAGAATCTATTTTAACATACTTTTAGACAATACAATTGCATCATTTTTCAATATTGCTTGCGTTTGGGTGCACTGTGGTCATTTGTCGGCATGTTTTTGAATTTAAAATGTTTTACAAGTCTTTTTCCCCCCAAAAATATCCACGCGACGTAATGGCCAATTGGCTAGAGCTCTGCCCTTTGGTACTTCCTGGCTGGTTCGAATCCTGGCGGAGGCATGGACGTTTGTGAGTGGTTCGGAATCCATGTTAAACTGTAGGTCCAGGTCTGATGATCCCAAAGTGTGCACAAAATAATCGTGCAGTGACAAACCTAACCAAACCTCAAAATATACTACTAACTACAGTTCTTTACGAAATGTTTACATTACTTTTAGTGGGTTAATTAATTTAGGAGATGATGGAGAAAGACGAGAATCATAGGAGGATATAAACTCAAACTCAATGATGGCCGAGGGACAGGCGCTCTGGCACTTAGTACCACAGGTTTCGTGTTCAAGTCCCGGTGATGCCATGGATGTTTGTGTGGGGCGGAATCCGCTTTAAACCGTAGTTCCCGGTCTTATATGACCGTAGAGCGTTGGGCTGACAATCCTACCCCCCCGAAATCTAGTATAGCCTACTATGGGGCTGTTGCGTTAATGAAGAAGAAGAATGTTTAGTTTGAATACGTTTTTCTAATGGCTATTTTAAGGGAAAAATTCGTAAGGTGCATTATTTATATAAAGTAGAACAGACTTTTTTCATGGGTAACAATACAATAATTTAACACGACACATTAAAAATAAGGGCGCGTCATTTACCAGACTTTCAATTCATTAAAAGTTTTAAATAAATTAAATATTCATTGCAAAGGAAAAATCATTTATGTTCCAACAAAAAATTATTGAAAAACTTACTAAAAAAGCAAAGAATCACATAAAAGCAACTGAAAGTTTTCGTTTCTTCAAATTTTGATTTTGTTCAAATTTGTAGAAATATATATGATTTTTTTCTTATAGTTAAAATATGATATTAACACTATTATAAATGTAAAAAAAAAAAAAAAACTTAACAATATTAAAAAATTACAATATTGTAGCAATTATAAATAAGAAATATCTTAATTAAAAAATAAATAAACTATTTTAATTGGAAATACGAAAAATAAAACAAATCAAAAGTAAACAATAAATAAATGTTAACCAGTGAACGAATTATACAGTAACATTTTCCCACGAGAAGGATATAGCATTTCTGTTCCCATGGGAAATAATTGGTATTCTTTAACAAGTGCATAATAACAACTTATCACTCAAATTTGAACAGCAGATAAACAGTAGCGTGGACATTTATATTACATGCAATTAGTGTTTTATACTAATGAGAACAATCTGGCACTCAAATCTGATAGCAGATAATCAGTGTAAATCAGATAATAGACAGTCATGGATAATGAGACCTCATGAAATTAGCAATGTCTGTTTGACCTTCACGGGTCGAAACAATTACAAATGGAATATGGATTACGCCCATGAGTTGTCGCATCGTGATTGGTGATAAACTATAGGCTGAAGAAGTTGTCTTTTTTCTCTGAAGTGAAAGAACGGGCAGGGAGATTTCACCCGCTTACAAAGTGAGGCCCTTGTGGTTTGTGTATCATGCCGTGTGATAATTAAGGTATATATATATGTATGTATATATAATGCTTGTAAATAAAAATTAAAGCGTTCCCATGAACCTGAAAGTGGCCCTCTTCTTGAAGCCGTTATAGATCTAAAATAAGTCAAGACTAGGGATTGCAATATCGGACCAAAACTTCAATACCGGTATTCGGTATTTTTTAGATTATAATATCGGGATACCGGTTTTAATACCAGTAGTAGAAATTTTAATAAAAAAAATGGAAAACAAGGGTGTGTTTTTGTTTTATTTGCCAGTTTTGTTAGAGAATGTAAATATCACAAAAAACACTCGAAATGGCAAATCACTTATCTTTTTTTCAAAAATGGCAAAATCTAATGCTGTCATTTTACTTATAATTTCCTCAGCTTAAAATCATCTAAAATCTGCTGTCATTTTATCCTGTTTCTTATAATTTCATCCAATTTACATTGTTTTTTTTTTTCAAAAATAATCTAAAAATCCCTAATCCTAAAGTTATCCTTATTTTGAACTCTAAAGTATGATATGCAAATACAATGTTAATAACAAACTCACCAATTTAAAAAAATATCGAAATATTACACACTTTCTTCACAACTACAACCTTGTTTTCCAGATAATAATTTCTAGTTTTCTGATAAGAATTCTGAATAAGAATTCACAAATAAGAATTTAAGAATTTCACAGATAAGAATTCCTAATTTCTAGTAAATACCGAAAAAACGGTATTTAAACTTGTGAATACCGGTATTACAAAAATTGTACAAATGGCGCAAAATACCGGTATTGCAATACTGGTATTGCAATCCCTAGTCAAGACGTTACATATGCGTTAGTTCATTACAATTTATTCATTATTCATTAACGAGTTACTCATTTCACTCAGTTGATCTCAACAACAATATATTATGAAATTCTTAAAATTAGAGTGAGAATAGTTTTTAACTGCATGTAATAGAGATATATATATATAACAGTTGGGCTGACATGTTCATAGGCTGACACATAGATAGTGCTACTAGTATTAAATCCATATGATTTTAGTTAGCCCCTAACCTGCAAAAGACACGTGCATAAATTTGACAGCTGTTGCACTATTAGTATGTGAGTTATAGCATTTTTAGTGAAGCAACTTTTGCTAATTTGAAAAAATGGATAAAAAGGAATTTCGTGTGTTAATAAAGCATTGCTTTTGGCGAAAAAATACTATTGAAGCCAAGACTTGGCTTGATAAACATTATTCGGACTTTGCACCAGGAAAATCAACCGTAGAGAAGTGGTTTGCTAAATTTAAACAAAGGCGAAATGAGCACCGAGGACGATGCACGCAGTGGACGCCCCAAAGAGGCTGTTACCGACGAAAACATCAAAAAAGTGCACAAAATAATTTCGATAACCGTAAAGTGAAGTTGATGGAGATAGCTGAGACCCTAAAGATATCAAAGGAACATGTTGGACATATCCTGAATGAACATTTGTAAAGCTCTGTTCAAAGTGGGTGCTGCGCGAGATCACAATCGGCCAAAAACTACAACGAATTGATGATTCTATGCAGTATTTGGAGCTGTTCAATCGTAATAAACCCGAATTTTTGCGTCGATATGTGACAACGGATGAAACATGGCACCATCATTTCACACCGGAGTCCAATAGACAGTCAGCCGAGTGGACTGCACATGATGAACGCTAAAAATGCTATAACTTCACTAAAAATGCTATAACTCACATACTAATAGTGCAACAGCTGTCAAATTTATGCACGTGTCTTTTGAAGGTTAGGGCTAACTAAAAATGATATGAATTTAATACTAATAGCGCCATCTATGTGTCAGCCTATGAACTTTTCAGTCCATCTGTTATATATATAGTGCTGCATGTAACTATAACTATTTAAAATATATTTTTTGATTTCATATTTTTTTAATTTCAAGTTAATGTCTTATTTTTTTTAATTTTCAGGTTAATGTCACATTTAGAGATTCACAATAATTAACAGTTTTATACTAAAAGTTTCCCAATAATTAATAATTTTATACTAACAGATGCACAATAATTGACATTCTAAATTAAGTAGTTAGTAGTTTCACATTAACAGATTACCAAAGAACATTTCACACTTGATTTTTTGCGATCAGAATACTTACCAAATCTTTCACAGGTGGGCTCGTCGCTGCTTTCTAAGTGAAGATTTGCTGAATAACATTTTGAGAAAATTGAATATTACCCATATTTGGAAAATGGGTTAATGTGGTCTTGATTCCACTGAAAAATCAAAAAAATAATTGGAATAATTAAAACATTTTAACAAAGAAATCAATAATCATGTAAAGTTTCGAAATACTTTTGGAAACTTATAAATATGCATTATGAAAAAACAAAAATAAGGATATGCATGTACCATTTTTTAATTACTGAAAAATAAATCAAGACCTTTTTATTTTGTTTGCAATTTAGTGTGTGTACTGTAGTAGTTTTCCCATGGGAAGAGTTATAACATTTCCTTCACGGGGGTACATTTAGAGGAATGTATATTCGTTGACAAGTACACAATAACAACCCATCACTCAAAATTTGACAATAGACAAGCATTGTTGTTGGTAGCAATTATATGTATTACATGCAATTAGCGTTTTGTATTAATGAAAACAACTTGTCACTCAGTGTCGATCTTCACAGTAAGAAAAAATTACAGATGGAATATGGACTACCCATGAATTGTTGTATCGTGATTGGTCATAGACCATGAACTGTGAAAATGTCTACTTCAATGAGAAGTGCAGGGAAGCTGATCCCCCTTCCCCTTCTTGACGGATTTTCTTAAAGGGAGGTTTTTGGAGGAGAGTTCTGCGACGAGTCGACAAAGAGTGTTGATTTTCTTTTCTCTCTGAAGTGACAGAACAGGCCAGAGTTTCCGAAATGAGCCTTGTGGCTTCGTGTATCACGCCGTGAGATAATTAACTTCCTCCACAGACCTCGTATTTTGAGTTTCAACGTAGACTCGAGAACTCTAACCTTGGAGTTAACTGTACTTGTGATTTAATCGTGCACTTGTGATAAAATTTATATTCTTAATTTTCATTTCTTTGTATAATAACCCATAGTTCTCTCCCCTCTCTCTCTCTATATATATATATATACACTCAAGAGCCAAAACATTATGACCACCCCTACATTTTGTAATGAACTCGCCTGGATGACGTGGAAGGCACGTGATAAGGTGGAAGTGGTATTTAACTGGTATTAAGTGGTGGTATTAATCCATGCCAAGGCGGGTTGAAGCTGTGTTGCGTGCCAAAAGGTGAGCCAACTCGTTATTGACAGGTGGGCATAATGTTTTGGCTCTTGACTGTATGTGTATATAGTGCTTGTAAATAAAAATTAAAATGTTCCCATGATCCTGAAAGGGGATCATTTCTTGAAGCCGTTATATGTCTAGTATAGGCCAAGACGTTACAATACCATCAGTATCCCCTAACATATATAATCTTCGACTGTTTTAAGCCTAGAATGGCTTTGGAATTTTTTTTAAAGGGAATATGGTGATGCCGAAAGGAAGTTTCCTTATCTGTAAGATATTGGCATGGTAAATTCATAAATCGGAAAGAAAATTACTCTATTTGGCTCTAAGAAAGTGTGACCTGTGGGTGGGGATTCGTTCCAAATTGTAGTGACACCACGAAGACATACCTTGATTCAGGCATAAAAGAAAACTCTTTCTTGTATGCTGAATCTTTGATTCAGGGGTATAAGACATCCTCATCATCAAATTCTCTGAATATTTCAGCTAAGCAAATCATCTTTAAGGCACAAACTACGTCCTAAATTCGGTGAACTAATCATTGGGTTACTTACTCATTATGCTTTACAATCTATCATTGAAATGTTTGCATTAAAATTATCTTAACGTATTTCAAGAAACGGGCATTTTTATTCAAGTTTTCGAAACAGAATCTTTTAAGAATTTCTAATTAAAATTTTTCTGGCTTGCCGAAAAATTTGTGAATTTCTAATCTGTCAATAAATTATGAAAAAAAATTGACCTTTACAATAGCGAACCTTAGCGAACAAAAGATAGTATAGTAACTATAATGGGAGTTTTGCATACCGTATTTTGGACGTCGGTTAGCTTTTTCTCCCTAGCGCGCATGCTCATAGGAAACATTATTACAGATACGCATGCGCAATTTCCTATGAGCATGCGCGCTAGGGAGAAAAAGCTAACTGACGTCCAAAATACGGTATGCAAAAACTCTCTATTATTAAGTGCAAAGTTAAATATTTATCTGTTTATTTTATAATTAAGAATCAAACTGTAATGTACCTTCCTGACCAACCAAATAAAGGAGAATCATCATCTGTAAAATTCTTTAAATACTTCGCTGCAAGTTCCATGGCTTCCGTGGAGTAGTTACTATAAAGTCAATCTTAGGAATCTAAACAGATGAAAGATAAATAATTATTCGAAATTTTAAAAATAAAAACAAAAAAACGTCCTTTTATTGACATTCCACGCCAAGGTTAATCATATATCAAAAATAAATCTCAGCTACGAAGAATTTTTGTGTTGTGAAATGACATCTCATCCCATGCCCACAGTACGAAATCGTTTACGAGACCAAAACTCAACGTGAGAAAACTAGCGGATACTCGTTCAAACATGTTCCAATGTTGCCGCAATTTTATGCTTACTCCAGCATCGTTGTAGTCCTGGTTGGAACAGTACTCAAGTACTCAGTAACAATACTGAAAAGAAGACTATACTTGGAGACAACTTAAGTTGATTGTATTATTTATTCTACTAGAAGGAATTTTGACATAACAATTATTCTTCAGATAACGTAGACTTACGTGGAAAAAAAAGCACATTGAATGGCACATTCAAAATTTTTTTTAATTATTTTCCAGTTCTTCTTTCATCACATACTTTAATATTCACATAATTTTATTTCATAATGCTTAGTATGATTTGATGGTTAGTATAGTATAGTAGGATTTCATGGTTATCTTTAACATTTAAAATAATTATCTTAAATGCGGAATTGGGAAAAAAAAAACATCATTGCGCTTAGTTTCATGTAGGTCCATAAATTTCAGTATTGCTTACAATCACTACTTTTGTCCCCCCCCCAATTACCCTTCTTTTCGCTGAATTTTAAATGATGCAAATTAAAAATGCACACGTGTTGGATACTTGAGTATTTTTAAAGTGACATATAGGGCGTACGAATTCATTCGTGGATACTCAGAGCATCAGCTTTTGGCTCAAGAGACTCATCTGTCTATTATGTACAACCAGCTTGGTTGTGCCCAAAGCATATTATGTACAAACAACTTAGTTGTTCCCTAGTATAGCTACTATTAGATATTCTCTGGCCTTATTCAAGTGTTTTGTTCATTTGATGTCTATGATTGCATGTTAGAGGAATGCATGGAGATAATCCCAGGTTGAACTGTGGAAGCCCTATTGGCACATTTGTAGCAATGCTTTAATGTTTCACTAGCTGTTGAGATGAAGCTGTTCTGTCCGTCATTACTATGCTGATGAAGCTCTTGCCATCCTAAGATCTCACATATCGGTTCCACTGCCGGATTTTCGGTGGCTCTCTTGATCTCACTCACATTGTTGTGACATTTCATAATAATAATAATTTTTTCATGCCAGATGATGACTCGTTCCTTTTGAATTCCGCAATTCGCTGATTGGCTGTCCTTCGCTATTTATGAAGTATGGTGACTTCTGATGAAAAGTTTAATTCCTTATTGGATCAGGTTTTTCTGATATAATTTTGTTTAAAAGAAATTTCTTTTTTACTAAAATCGAAAATATATAGAATTTGAAATTTTATTAATGAAGTTTAACCCTGTTTTATTTGTTTTTTATAATAGAAATTCAAGTATAGATTTATCATTTGGACTGAAATTGGATTCGAATTAGAATCGAAACTGTAATTCTCTGATTCATTGTGAGAGTTTTCGAGATTACCATACGACACAATCTTGCAGTTATTACTAAAAATGTCTTAACTTACAATCATTTTGAAAATAATTAATGATAAAATGGAATGGAAGTCAATCTTTCAGTAAATACAAATGGTAAACAAAAGGAATTAGCAATAAATGTCTGTGAAGATGCAGCCTCCTAAATCTTTCGGGTTCTAAATGACATCGAGTCAAAGGTCTGTAAAACAAAAAGGAACATGCAGCCTCCTAGTCAATCTTTCGGGTACTAAATGACATCGAGAGTCAAATGCAGCCTCCTAGTCAAACTAAATGAATCGAGTCAAATGGGATGGAATGACTATTGTTAAATGACATCGAGTGATTGCTTTCTGTCTTAACAGTAATCTAAAAAAAAAAAAATGCACTCGTTTAATGCAGAATTAAAAAAATGGTTGGTTAAATTAGAAACATGCAGTTCCACAAATGATACAAATATGAAATACAAGTTTTCTCGGTATAATCTATTAAAGGTTAATGCCGGACAAATTAAATTTTTAGTGCAGTTTTCGACAATAGACAACAACAAATTCTGCATAGACAACGACAATAAAAATTACATTCAATGTTACTCTACAGTCCTTTATTTTCCCAACTAGAAAGATCATTCAGACGGTACTGTTCATCATGTGCTATGAGAATGAAATTCTAATCATTTTTTACGACACACCATTCTTTCCATTTCCTGTAAGTTTCATTTCACTCTTATGATTCATGGTCTTAAAATTCTCACAAACAGCAGTTTATTGTAAAATCTTTAAAATTGATCAAATACTAACCACTAAATCTGAAGCATTTGTTTCGTGGCAAAAATGAGGATATTCTTCGCAGAATAATTCTACATCGGTTGGACTTTGGCATAAATTTGGATGCTCTGCACAGAAATCTTTTATTCGCTTTCTAAAAGAAAAATAGTAGTCGTTAGTGATAACAAAAATGTGTGAAATATGCACTTAATTATAATAAATAAATTGGAAATGCACTTTGTAACTGTTTTAATTTAAATTCAGGTATTTATAAATTTCAGTTGATCTTGATAAAATTCCTAAACATTTTATATCATATTAGTAAATGACAGATATTTACAAGTAACTATAGCAGAAAAATGCTTTTAGTACTTTTATAAAAAACTTAAAATATCCTTTTGCTTTTACCTATTGCTGTAAATTAAAAAAAACATCATGATAAATACATACGATATAAGTGTTTACACAAATACATATTTCTATTCAATAATAGAATCAATTGTAATTTTAACTTAAGATTTGTATATCTTTGATAAATAAACTCATAATTAGAAACTATTTTTCGAATTCAGTAAAATAAGTGGAATCTCTTATTTTAAAAACTTTTTTTTAAGTTTAAATTCTTACAATTAGAGATTTAAGATTATAATTAATTTAAGATGTGGGGGTTTAGTGGTACTTAATACCACATTGGAACACCGTAATTGGTATGCCCGTTGCCCCTCCTTTTATTAAGCTAGGGTCAGATCACATTAAATTTTTATCCTTTGTTAGCATCAGAAAGTTTTTAAATAATAATTCCATATCATGAGGCATTTTATGATAAAACTGGCATTTGTGGGCCCACTACGGCATACTACAATTCGTATTCGTATATTCTAAACTATCGTTTATGTTAGATTGTTTATTTAAATATTGGATTTTTCGAAGAAATTCTTTTAAAATAAAGTCTTATACAAAATCCATTCTTTTTGTTGAATTATAAGTTTCCACTAGATACAAAATGCCACGTTGTAGAAAGCTAGCCAATCAAAAGTTAGAGTAGGCGGAGGATCAAGCTTCTGATTGGCTGATGAACTATAATGTGAGATTTTAGCATCTGGTGGAAACCCAACTTTATTATTGCTGAATTAAGTATCATTTTTTGCAAGGATACTCACGGGTACTGATTGCATATAGTGACCGCAGGAAGTCTGTAGCTTTTAGGAGTCACTATTTTTGTAGTAGTCGTTGTCGGATATGTGTAGTAGTACCAATAAAATTCCACTGATTGCCTCAGGAAGCATGTCATACAGGCTATGAATATTAAACCCTTAAAAATGGTCCAAGCAACTCTGCAGTTCCACAGTTTTTGGATTTTCCTTTTCTTCGGTTAGTTCTTCTCTTGTTTGTCTTGGAGCATAAATAGTATTTTTCCAAGATGGCCTTTTACATTCAGCTTCATTCATAAAATATTTCTAGAAAAAAAAAAATATATATATTTTTTAATATGATAATATATGTGTGGGTGCTTTTATTTTGATGCTTATTATTTTTTTGTCATTTTTATGTCTTCTCCCTGTTATGTGCTGTGGAAGAGTAAAAAATTTAAAACAGAATTTAGCTGAATTTTTGACTGATTTTACTCATCTTCATATGTTCGCTTTACTGTTGGGGTTTAAAATAACTCAATTAAATTTTATTAAAAATATCAGAGATATTGATTTAAGATAAAAAGTTTTATGGTATTATCATCTTGAAAAATATATAATTAAAACGACCTTTATAAATATATAGTTTCTTTAAAAAACGTTTACTTTATTTTTCATATTTATTTAAATATTACTATTCATTTTTTAAATCCTCAAATTAATATATTTATTCAAGATGGTTTTTATTCTAAGAAAATTGAGTAATTGTATTAAAAAAAAAACACATTTTTTACCCGAGTAAATCGATAGATAGGAAAGTACCAAAGTTTTGTTTTATTTTATTTGAAAAAGAAAAGAACTAACTAACTAACTCCTGGCACTATAGTCCATGTTGGACCATGGCAATCTGCTTACTTTCAGATTACGAAGCAAGAGATGTTTTTAATTTTACGGGGTAAGGTTGTCAGCCCTACGCCTAACGCTCTACAATCATATTAGACCGGGACCTACGGTTTAAAATGGATGAAAAAAAGTAGTTAATTTAAGCAACAATTTGTATGCATGGACATTTGCTAAAATTGCATTTGTAATGATTTCTATTGAAATGACATGCAAGCGTAGACGTGTTATTTTTCAGTGCATTCTACATTTTTAGTAAATAAAAGAAAAGAAAATTGAATAATTGTATTTAAAAATACATATTTTTCTTGTAAATCTATAGATAGAAAAGTATGAAAGTTTTATTTTCTTTTTATTTGAAAAAAAAAGAGCTAACTAACTAACTCCCTGGCACTACAGCCCATGTTGAACCAAAGCCATCTGCCTACTGCAGATTCTGAAACAGGAGATGTTCTCATTTTACTGAGTAGGATCGTTAGCCCTACGCCTAAACCTACAATCATATTAGACCGGGACCTACGATTTAAAGTGGTGGAAAACGAAAAGAAAATTTAAACAGCAATTTTCTACTCAAGGACATTCACTGAAATTGTATTTGTAATTTTTCTATTGAAATAACATTAAGGAGTAGATGTGTAAAGTTTCAATGCATTCTGCATTTTTAGTTTTTACCATGAAAGTTTTTCATGAAATAAGATATAATTTTAAAATTAATTGGTGACAATAGATGGAAGCAAATTTTAGATTAAAGATATTTTTCAATAAATGAGAAATGAGACATAATATATACAATCTGTGAAACTACACTGGATATATGATAGAATAATTTTGTCCAAAGTGTATTAGAATTCAATATGACTTACTTTTTAGCCATGTCCTTTTTCTTCACTGGGCCAGCTTCAAATGAAATAAAACCGATAGCGACCAACAAAATGAATAAATTGCAGTTTTGATAGACTTGATGTGTGACAACCTTGTTTAACCTTGCTCACTCTATATATTATTTATCAGAAGCTACACTGAATTTATGTTCGTCAGAATTAACTCAAATGACACCTGACGTTTGCACAAATGGAGAATGAAAAATTAAAACCGAATTATTCATTAACAAGTAATTTATCTATGGGTTTTGTTCATCAGTGTCATTCTTTCTTTTAGAAAATGGTATAATATAATTATGACACAAAATGCAATTTTTTAGAACGCATTATCATAAAAAGGTTACCTGTTTGTAAACATTTTGTTCTTGCTTTTATCACGCTTGCAGTTAATTGAAACTTCCATTTTTAAAGGTATTAATTAATTAATAATTAGATCTGCTTGTAACAGGAATGTTAAATTGATGACTCTCAAAGGAATTAGGAACAGTCACAAAAGCCACTAATACACATATGGAGTCACTCAAAAACTTATGGCGATATTTGTTATGCATAACATGTTAATCTATTAATATTAATCACATTAAAACAAGTACAAAATTAATCAAGAAATGGTTTAACATTTGGTATAGAACATATAAGGAAAATGTTCTCATTATTTTAGAATTACAGTTCGATCTAGCCTTTTAAATATAATTTAGATGCAAATAGTTGTCAAAAAAGTATTGATACAATTCTGAAATGTGAAAATTTAAGAAATATGTAGCGTGTCAATAAAATTTAATTTAATACTACTGTTTTTAGATTATAATTTTAAACAAAGTTTCAGCTGGGCTCTCCTAAATTTAAATCTTTTAAAATTCTTAAATTTATTGTAATATCTAATAATTATCTCTTTAATAACAAAATTATGATACTGAGTTACAGGGCATTACCCTAGGCACTCCAACAAAATACTAGCCTTTACTTTACTTAACTTAGAAAAGGTTGTATATGGAACAATGGTTAGTTAATGTGCGAAATCTGGTAATAAGTCCATTGAAAAAGTAGAAAATCATTTCAAATCAATTGTAAAGGATAAATTTTGAAGCACAGTAAGTCAAATGTTTTTAATATTATTTCCAAGTTCAAGAAACCAAATAGAGTTGAAAACAAGCAAAGATCGGTGCAATCATGGACATTAGCGAGTAGAGGTGACAAGTTCACATTAATCCAAGAACTTGCAGTAAAATTGACTCAAATGTATAATAGGTTCCGGAAATCTGTAATCCAGAAATGTTTTAAAGTATCGCGACAGAGTACCTTGGAGAAAGCTCTACATTACCAAAGCAAATCGAAAGAACATTTTGCTAAAATGTTCGAAAAGCAGCCGACAGAATTTTGGGAAAATACCGTTATTGTGGATGAAGGCAGATATATAATATTTACGAATCTGATGGCATGCAAAAAGTTTGGCTCACACCAAATGCATCATTGCTTATCAAAAATTTGTAGTCTACCTTAAAATATGGAGTTGGCAATCAATTAGTCTGGGATTGCATGGCAAGCTTGTGGTGTGGGGAACTTAGACCTTAGACCTTAAAGGATATAATGAATAAATATGTCTACATTGATATTCTCAAGCGAAATTTAAAACAAAGTGCGAGCAACTTGGAAATATCAAGACATTTTAAGTTGTATCAGGATAACGACCCAAAACATACTGTTGATATTTGCGAGTTATGGGTCCTCTGTGACTGTCCTGTGATTAAGATACCTGCCCAGAGTGTGGAACACGTATCAGATTATTTGCAGAAAAAAAAAAAAAAAAAAGGCAATGAACACAATATTTATAAAAAGAAGGTGTTAAGAAATCTGATTGAAGTGTGGGCCTAAATAAATGGACAATTTGGTGCAAAATTGATCAAATCCATATTCAAATCGACTGCGACTGGTCATAAAGCGCAAAAGTGGCCCACTAAGATTTTAACTGTTAAGTTTATATTTTTAAAATTTATAGGACAATGTCCGAATACTTTTTGAGCAGATTTTCCTTAAATTTTTTCTTACTTTAAAATGTAATCATAATTGTAGTAATGTATGAATTTTTTTGAGTTACTATGATTTGCATTTATGAAAATGTGATATACTTTTTTTTGTTTCCTTTGTATATTTAAATTATATATTATTATAAAATCCTGTGGACATGTATTGTTTCCCAATATTTTCTGAGTGACTACATACATATATTACACCTTTACATGTTCATAACATAACATAATTATTTTTTTCAAAACTGCAATTAACTAGTGGCGCCATCTTCTGAGAAAATTGAAAACAATTCTAACATTGCAATTTTAAAAAAATATTTTTTTTTTTTAGAGGCTAATAACATTAAGAGGGGCCGTTACAGATGAAGTTACTTTTAATGATTTTTACTGGAAGTATAAAAGTTATAAAAAATAACCTTCCACGTCGCTTTTTTGCTTTGTGAGTTTCTAATGAAATGAGACTGATAAAAATGTAGAAGTATTTAATAAATAATAGTTTTTCTAGAAAGGATGTATGGTGACCTTCTAATGTTTAAAACTAATTTTTCCTCCTATATATAACATTTATCAGAATGAATTCAATACTTATATACCTCTCAGTTTAATTAAACCACCAACATCATATCCAATGCAACAAGAAACGGAAATTTCCAAATGGAGTGCAGTTTCTGAAATTGCTGACAATTCGTATCATCGTATCTTGACAATTCAAATCATTTCGATGGTATGTAACCTTTGAGAGCATTTTAAGAAAGATTTATAGCAATAAATTAAATGATTCATTTATATTTCTCCATTCTATTTTTCCTACACATAACATAAGTAATATTTTGATAGATATTTTCAGTTCAAATGGTAATTTTTGGTGATCGAATTAGAAAAATTCTGAAATATAATGTTTATTATTTGCAATTACATTTAATGAAAATTGACTAAAAAAAATTTTTTACATGATATGCACTGCCACAATTAAAACACTGCTTTACCAATTTACATACATTTAAATACATATATTTTATGTATATATATACTATATATATATATAATTCTTCGAAAGTATCTTGCAGTTACTAGAATTTAAAATGAATGGTAGAACATCTTTAATCCATTTGATGTCAATTGTCTATAAATTTATTCATGTAAATGAATAGAATCTTATTGAATTTTTTTTTGCACAGTACGTGAAATATTTTCGAATAGATAAATATTATTTCTGCACAGTAAAACCTTTAGAATTTTAATTCCATTTACTATTTCTTATTTCTGAGAAAGTGAAATTTCGCTGTAGCTGTAATTAAAGTAAATCAATCTATAAATAAATTAATTAATTAATCGATTAACTAAAATCATTTAATTAATTAATAATTAGCTAATCGACTAAAATCGATGAGTTTGATTGTCTCCAGTTTGAGTCCTAGCATTGATAAAAATCTGCGATTATTAATAAGTTCATTTATCTTTGGCTATAATTAGTTAAATTTATTCAATTATATTTTCTAAGATCTTATTATTCCGAGAAATACGAGATGCGAGTATTCTCAGTTATTTTTCGCATCTCGTAATCTCCTATTCTAGAAGTTCTGGCGAATGGATATGCACGTATACTAAAATACATTTGGTGCAAAAAAATTATTCTTAATTCTGGACTAAAGACAGTATTTTAGGTTATCTTGTATTATTCTAAGGCAAACATGAGTTTACTCATGGCATCGTACATTTAGCTATAATCATTCTACTGCAATCCCATGTTGCTTTACAACATTTACATTTTGATATTTTCACAGAAATCTTTCAGTACCGAAAAGATTATCGAAGAGTTGAGTACTATTTACCGCTTATTGCTTCTTGTATTTTCTTTCTGCTATTTGTCACAAAACGTGTAAAAGTGAAAACATTTATAGTGATACTAGCAGCTTTATATCGTTATCTTTTATTATTCTAAGACAAATATGAGTTCCCTTATGGCATCGCACATCTAGCAACAATCTTTCTATTGCAATTTCATGTTGCTTTACGGACATTTGACTCGAAGTCTTTCAGTACCGGAAAGATTATCGAAGAGTTGGATATTATTTACTGCTTACTGCTTCTTGTATTTAGCATAATATTTAACATTTTCATAAACATCTAACATTTTTTTTTTTTTTGCTATTTCTCTCAAAATGAGTAAAAATGACATTTATAGTGATAAGCCAGCTTTATATCGTATGGCGATCAGAAGATTCTGGCGATGAATCAGAGGATTAAAGTTCCGTTTCTCTCATGTAATTTAAAGAGATAAATTTACATTTGAATTTAAAAAATAAAAAATAAATAATATAGGTTAAAACTAATTTTAACATTATGTAAATTCCTTTTAGTAAAAAAAAAAATGCTTCCGCTGGCGGTAATGATGTAGCCACCGCTTCAGAAACAAGGAGACTCAATGGCAATTGTGACAATATGTGTAAAAGTGTCTGGAACGATAATTAGCCTGATTGGTGGGAACTTTCTTTGTTTTCTCCTATGCAGCATGCAAATGCAAGTAGTTAGCTTTAAAAATTCCCCAGAAAGGAACTATCTACTTCTCATCACTCGTCTGTGGGTTGTTTGTGGTAAATGAGGCTCACTGATGTTAAAAAATATTTTTTCCTAAGCAATGAATAAATCAGGATTTCGCAAAATGTATTGATTCAAATTTGAAATAGGGTGACTTCTGAAACTTTGGTACAGTAAAAAGTGCTGAAAAAAATGAAAATATTTGGGAATCTCTGCATTAAACAATACTTCTCAAGGTAGTGTAAGATTTTTTTTGCTAACAAATATTTTTAATTGTTTCAATACATGCAAATTATATATCAACGAATATTGCCAGGAAAAAAAAAAAACTTTAAAAACATTTTCAATGTCATAGTACGTATAAATTAGTTCAATAATTGTTAATTTTATTATTTGTTAATTCTTAATTAATAATTCATTCAAGAAAGGAATTAAGCTTATATCCAATGAAATAAAAACATTTTATTTTAGCACAATCACTTTATTTACACAGAAAAAGCAATAGAATTTTAAAACACTAATTTACAAATAAATTTCACATAGATTTAAACACATAAAATTTAAAGGTTTTATTAAATTTATAAAGAGCAATTCAAAAGAATGTTAAACATTTTTATTTTAGCACAATCACTTTATTTACACAGAAAAAGCAATAGAATTTTTTAAAACACTAATTTACAAATAAATTTCACATAGATTTAAACACATAAAATTTAAAGGTTTTATTAAATTTATAAAGAGCAATTCAAAAGAATGTTAAATCGTACGTATTTTTAATTATAGAAAGTAAAAATCTAAATTCAATAAATGTATCTTGAAAACACTTTGCTTGACAATGTTTTCCTAACTAATAGAAAATATTGCAAATAACAGATGGAAAAATAATAACACTCATTTATTAATATTACAAAATTAATGATCACTACTGATTTAAAAAATGTATTTTTGTATAAAAAAAAACATGTACATTAACATTTGTTTGAAAAGAAAAAAATTAAAAATAAATTAAATTTTAATAAAATGCAATAAATATATAAATTAAAATAATTCCTTTTAGTTCTTTGAATAAAAAAAAATCAAAGGTATCGTAATAATTATTTATATTATTCATTATTATTATTATAATTAGTGCTATCAAAATAATAAATTCACTATACTATATTTTATATTTTCCATTAAAGATGTTAAATATCATTTTATGTTTAATGTTTATCATAATTTTAAACAATAAAAGGAAATTATAAAAAAGTATCGATTCTGAGTTATGATAACGTTTAATTGAAATTGAAGTATTTAATACCTATTTCAATGAGTTATTATTATAATTTTGTTAAAACCAAATTTAATTTCCCTGCGCAAATATTATTGTATGATAACCTATGTTAAACTAGTATATTTTCCATTATATTAATGATTGTCTTTTTTTTTTTTTTTTTATCTTTGAAACAAAATTTTATTTTTTTACAAATTTATTATAAACAAAAAAGCTAATGTTAACGTATCGGAAATAACGTTAGATAATTGAATTGGAATTTCTTGCACTTGCTAAATTGCTCAAAATAAATTTTACATCGAAATATTGCTAATATATAACCATAGACACTTATGTCTAGATAACAGATTATTTTTTACATAGACATGAAATCAATACTAAACATACATAAATCTTAGATAATTTAATTGCAATTTACTGCACGCTAAATTGCTCAAAATAAATATTACATCGAAACATTGTTAAAACGTAACTATAGACACTTTTTTCAATTCCTACTATTAGTTCACACTCTCCCTATATATATCTTGTTCAAATTTTCAATCGTTAATAAAATACTTTTTATTCATCCACTCTCAAGTTTAAATACATTTTTTTTGAACTTGTAGTGGATGACACTGGATGTTAATACAGTTTTTCAAATATTAATTCAGTAATTAGATTTAATTAATTATTTTTAGTTTTTTAGATATAAGTTTTATCTTTTTAGATTTAAAAAAAATGAATGAAAATTATTTATAAAGTACTTTCTGCAATATAGATGGACTTTAAAAAATTTTTTTTATATTACTTGTTTAATAAAAGTAACTAAAATAAAATATGAGGAAATTTCAACTTAATTTATAAACGACTTTTCTGCAATATAGTGAAAAAAAGTAGGAATTGACTTTAAAATTGTTTATATGTTAACAGATTATTTCTACATAGACATAAAAGCAATATTAAACATTATACAGATATCTTAGATAATTGAATTGGAATTTCCTGCAAGTTCTAAATTGCTCAAAAAAATTTTACATTGGAACGTTGTTTTACACTGAAAGGTTAAATGACCATAGACACTTTTTATATCTAGTTAACAGATTAATTTTTACATAGACATGAAAGCAATACTAAACATTATAAAGACATTTTTCCATTCACCTCCTATTAAAGTAAAATGTTATGAATAGTCAGAAGTAATTATATAAAAAATCGTTTCATTCGTAATAGTAGCTATCCATAAATTGAAATTTAAAAACGCATATCTTTTATACTAAAAGTGTTTCTATTTTAACAAAACAATAATGTTAAACTAATGTTTTTTTTAAGATAAGAAACCTTATTCATACAATAGATAATTAAAAACAAAAAGGATTTCAAAGAATAATTGAACTAAACAATAAAATTTTAATAAATTAAATAATTTAAATTTAAATGTTTAATTAAATGTTTAATTAAAACTTTTTAACATTTTATGGGAAAATTTCCAATTAAATGTTATGACGCTAAACATGAGGTTCTCTTTTGTAAAATGAATAAAATAATAAAGTAATTATAGTAATATTATATAATTATAGCAATAAAAAAGTAATTATAGAGTAATAAATTAAATAAATTGAATTCAAATGCTTACTTTAAAACTAACATTTGATGGAAAAATTTCTAACCAAATGTTATGATATGTTAAACATGCTCTTTTTGTATCATCGACATATATATTCCTATTATTGAACTGGATATGATAAGCAATCATTATTGCTAACTTAAAAAATAATAATAATCACAAGAACCCGATCACATAATCTTTTTTTTTTGCATTTCATTTTTTTCATCATAGAACATTTAGCTTAAAAGTTAGAAATACATCACAACTAAAGATATCTGAAGAGTTTACGTTATGGTTACAGTGATTTTTAAAGTTCGATTCTGCCAATGGCTATTTGACGATAGTTTTTCTTTATTCTGATAATTTTTACATTATAATGTTTGTATATTGCCTACTTTGGTAAAAAAAAAAAAAAAAAACGGTTTAAAAACAGTTTAATTGATTTAATATTTTGATTTTAAGAAATATTGAAATAGATTCAAAATAAATATTACATAGATATATATCGACAATAAAACATAGATATTATATCGACGAAGTTTATAAAGCCTCAAAAATATTTCATAATTATATTTTTAATAAATAATTAAAATATTCATTCAAGAAAAATACATTTTAAATGAACTTTTTATACTTCTACAAGGAAAAAAAAAATGCAAATTCAAACATAACATATTTATAGATGATGCATTTGCTTGGTTACAGTTATTTTTAAGGGTTGACTATGTTGTGGCTATCAGACGTTTATTTTTTTTTTTTATTCTGATAATATTTACATTAAAATGTTTGGTAATAACGTCAATATTCCCATGAAGTAAAAATCAGACTATTATGAAATACTGCAGCAAATTAGAAATATTGGAGCTATGGATTTTCATGTAATTCAACTAAAAAAAAAGACACCAAATGACACCATGCAATAAAATCACAACTCATTTCTGCATTGCTCTTCAAAGACGACCTTGTTCTAGTAAGGAAAGTGCAGGGGTAGTGTGCAGGGGTGAGGAAATCCCAGTCGCCTGAACCAGGGGTCGTTGAGGAGGTGGATGGGCCCCACGTGCGTCATGTGCTGGCTGTCCCGATGCCTGCGCAGGTCCACCTTCCGTTGGAAGGCCCTGCCGCAGGTAAAGCAGGCGAATGGTTTGAATCCCGTGTGCTTGCGCGTGTGCGTAATCAGGTTGGAGGATTGACTGAAAGCCTTGCCACATACCAGACATTTGTGAGGCTTCTCACCTGCAAGAGAAGACATCAATTGATAAGAGATTTTCGTTTGATTGGGATTGATCAACAGAGATGAGAAATATTTGTAATTTTTCTACCCTTATGTGAAACTGGTCCTATGACTGAAAACTCGTAGTCACAGTAGTAATCATAGTAATAATAGTCAATTACGGCAATGACAACAATGGTACGAGGCATTAATTCCTCATGAGCAGAAGGGTTGCCATTGCTTCGAGAGACCGGACTTCTACTTGTTGGCAGCGGCAGGTATTTTATTTCCCTCCTACCACCCAAAGGGAAAACCGATGGAGGCATTCCCCAATCCCCGTCCGGGGACACGCCCTGTAGGGGTTACAAGCTCCCCCTAGGGACTAACTGAATGCCAAATTACAGAAGTAAATGTCGACAGAACAGCTACTACTCTCACAAGAATAAGGATGAAGCACTACAAAAGTATGAACATTTCTTCTGATGGTGTTAAAAAATAACAAAAATGTGGTAATTGCTCTGATGTCAAGTTGACTCATCATCAAGTCTTTGATTGTCCAGCTGTTGCAGCCGCCATACATTGTCTGGACCATCCCTCGGAAGAAGATTTATACTCCAACATATCCAATATTATTCAAGAGCACCATGACCTCTGACTTGTTTATTCTTCAGGATATACGACAACAACACAACGGTCAGGGTTCATTTTGAAGAAGTGCATTTATGTAATAGATTTTTATTCCAAAAATGATCCAATTACATCTGTTTCAATATTCTAATCATTATCCTATGTTTTATGGATTCTTTTACATGAGGTAATTCGTATCTCGTTTTTTTTTTTTCCCCCTTCCCCATCCAATCTCGTTTAATTGTCAAGCTTGGTTTATTTATCCTGTTTATTGAATGTTTTTTAATTATGAATATTAATTGTAATGTATTCGTTTAACTAAATCATAGTTATAATTTTCTTTCATGCTTAAGATATTTTCAGAAATCGTTATTTTCCAAGTTGCGACAAATCTAAATCTAATCACAAGTCAGTAATTATAGAAGAATACAAACCGCAGAAGTTTTAAATAAAATATCCATTTTAAATTATATTTTTTATAAATAATTAAAGGAAATAAAACTTTTCGAAAATATTTGTTGAAGCAAAAATAAAGAGGAAGGCTGCTTTTACATCACAGGTTGAAAACTGAGCCCGCCAATTATTATATTGAGCCAATAATATATAGCCAGCCAATATTATATATAGCCAATATATAGCCAGCCAATTATTATATAACTGGGCCAGCCAATTATTATTCTCCAGTCCGGGTATTTGACTATCAGCACGATGTTTAACTCAACTTTTTGACATAATATCTAATGCAATTCTTTTTCGAAAAGGAAATAACACCACCAATTAATACGAAAAACACTATTGTTCAATGAACCTATATAGTGGATAAAGCAAAAATACCTGAGACTGATTAACAGTTAATTCGCCTTTAGAAGTCTTTAGACGCTGAGGAAAATTCCGGAAGAAAATTCACCTCAATCCACTTTTAACAGAAAGATACTCAGACAATTTTCCTATCTATCCAAAATAAAATCTTTATAAACATGTAATAAACCACATTCTTAAGTTTGCAGCAACTATCTAGGGCCTTTTCAGCGCGTACTTATCCTGTAAAATAGAATCCAGCGAATTAATACCAATTCATCCTGATTTACAGAGAACTATTAATCATGATGATTTCAGCATAAAATAGCACAAGATTATACAGGAAGTTTTTAACAATTCATTAATCCACTTTTTACCTTCAACTCCTCTTCGCTCACATCAAGGAATCAACACAAGATAGGACAATTACTACAATAAAAGACACTAACACTCAAACCCCCATGATAGCTTAACTTTTCATATATCACAAATATATGAACATGTTTTCTGATGGCGTTAAACTGCAACTGTTAATAATCAACTGATAATTTTTATTTTTTTTACTGTTCTCCTTTTAGGGCCTAATGACCGAGTGACTAACGCTTGGTGCCACAAGGCTTCAGTTCGCGTTACATTTCTATTCCAAAATCACATTGTTCCTTATTCTTATCCATTCGTACTTATCCACACTATCAAGCCGGGCACTGGCACTCGAGCATCAACATTCAATCTTCGAAAACGTTGGAAAGTTGCCTTTTTTTAAAAAAAAAAAAAAAAAAAAAAAGGAAATTTTACAACTACTTTAATTCACTTATTACCTTTCTTATTACCAGTTTTATTCGCTCACATCAATAGTCAACACAAGAAAAGTCACCAACTACAAGAAAGGTCACTACCACTCAAACCACCATGATAGTCTAGTCTTCTACCTGATGTAATAATTTTTAATCTTTTGTTTTAAAATTGAGTTCCTTACTGTAATTTATTTTATCTCGTTGATTCTTTGTTAACTAATCAAATATTTTTTTGATTTTCATTCCCAAATCACATCACTTCTGATTCTAATCCATTCATACTTATCCACATTCTCAAGAGGAGCATTGGCAATTCAATCTTCAAAAAAATTGGAAAATTGCCTTTTTTTAAAGATTTTTTTTAAAAAAGCAGAGAAAAAAAAAAATGAAATCCAGTTTTATTATTTATATCTTTGGTGTGAATCCATCTTGATTATTTCTAAACCACGAATAAAAGGGTGCAAAGAGATATACTTACCCGTGTGTATGAAGGTATGTTTCTTCATGTCCGACTTCTGGTGAAATCTTTTACCACAGAACTGGCAGGGATAGGGCCTAATGTCAGAATGGATGAGAAGGTGGGTGGAGAGGGTGGAGGAGCGCTTGAAGCCCTTGCCGCACTGCTTGCACACAAAGTTCTTCTCCGGAACACCGCCCACAACCGCTTTTGAGGAGCACTGCTGCTGCACCAAGGAACTCGGACATGGAGGACACGGAAAATTCTTCCTAGAATTTAAAAATGATTATTAAAGCTGAGGCAAGAACTCTATTCAGGAAAAATCAACATTATTCTTTTATGCTTTATAATTCTAGTGTTGTTATTATCAAACTTCTTGCTAACTAAATAGCATACGTATTGGTAACTTAATGACAAATTTTACTTACTATTTCCGAAATAACACCAGTTACAAAGGTATTTGAGTCCTTCGCTTCTTTTTTTTTTTTTTTCTTTTTACATTTGTGAGCATGTTTTGCCGTTGTATTTGTTAAAAATATTTTTTTTTTTTACATCCTAATGTAAGATATACGTGCACGTGTAGACTTATTCTGATTACAAAAACCAGAAGTAAATGAAAAAAAAAGTAATTATTTAAGTTCTGAAGCAATTATTTTAATACTGACGTCTCTTATTTTTATCCAAGAAGATAAAAAAAAATTTTATCTACCAATTTTTGTGAATGTCCTTGATTTTTTAATGAAAAATTTAAATTATCCCTATGCATTAATGGATTAATAATCTGATTGCATATTTCTATCTTATAATTCACCGTTTATATTCTCTTGTCATAATAATAACAAAAGTTTCTCATTCAGAAAAATAAATTAGCACTGAATGAACTAGTTTGATTTATTCTAATTTTTTGTTACAAAAATAATTAAAGCACGATTTCAAAAATATCATTGTGAATAAGAATTTTTACTAACCTAAACCAATAAAATAATTGAAAATGTTATACGCAAACAATTTAATATACCATAGTGCTATGCCACGTATCAACATTTGCATGTAACGGTTTGCACAAATTTTACCATGTTTTTCTTTAGGAATCACTTGATAAAATATAGATTAGAAGAATTAGAATTTAAACTTTGTGATAATCTCAACTCATGATTTTCAATAGCCTACCGTTAGAAGCACATAAAACCCAAATTAATTATAATAACCATTTGGTAAAGACATTTTATTACATTGGTACTAAAATATAAGTAATTATTGGGTTGTTCGGGAAAGAAGTTCGTTTTTTTCCAAAAAGACAACTTAATTGTATTTTTCACAGCCAACTTGCTACTTCAGCAGCATTGTCATTAAATATTATGACAACTTATATAGCAAGACTCGTTCGTGAAAAGTTAGTTTGATTTTGTGCAATAGTTTTTTAGTGCCTTATCAAATATGTAAACTCGAAAGCAGCATTTTCGGCATATTTTACTTTTTACTGTACTGCTGTTCAAAACTGTTGTTCAAGCAATAAAAAATTTATTCGATATGCATGGAGATGGTGTATTGACAGAAAGCCAGTGCCGAAACTTGTTTGCAAAACTTCATTTTGGCAATTTTGATAATGAAGATTCACCACGTTCTGGAAAGCCAGTTAAAACTGATGGAGGCAAAACAAAGGCATTGATTGAGGAAAAACCGCTGAATAGCAGATGATGATGCACCCGTACGTAGAAGTCTGACTTCTGCTTCGTGTAGCTGAAGAAGAAGGGCAGTGCATTCCAGGAGGACTTTTAGGGGAACTACCCTGCATTTGCGCATCGTATGGAAAAGAACCCGGAAAAATTCCCCCAGGTAGTCCGAATCACGAGATAAGATGCTGAACATCACAAATGCCATTGAGTTTCTTCGTTTTCTGAAGCAGTGTCTACAACAAAGCCGCTAGCGGATTGAACCTTCGCCCTAATGCTCACCAGCGGCACACGTTGCCACTGAACCACAAGCCAGGCAAAGGTATAGTGTAATGATAATGCAAGATAATGCTTAGACCTTATTATAGTTACCTTATTATAAGTTTGATAACTCGAAAAAAACCTTTAAAGTTTGGATGCCATGCACTACTAAAGCCACCATATTCTCCAGATCTAACATCTTCCGATTGTTTAAAGTTTTTAAACGGCGAAACCTTTACTTCAAATGAGGACGTCAAAAATAACCTCGATGAGATTTTTGCGAGCAAAGATCAGTAATTTTATGCGTGGAAACATGCTACCGCCAGAAAGATGGCAAAAGGAATTGGATCAAAATGGAGAACATATAATTTAATAAAATATGTATACACTATAAGAAAATCGTCTTTCCCTTTCACCAAAATTATCGAAATTACTTTCCGAACAAACCTGTACATTTTATTTTATAATCTAAAATACTTAAACAATCAACAAAACAAAGAAAAATATCAAATGATCAAGAAAAGTTAACCTAATTTTAGTCTAACCAGAACCAAATGATTTATTATTAATATTCTTTTGTAATAAATGAGGGTAATATTCTTTTGTAATGATAATAAACAGTTGTCTATGGCTAATATTCTTTGAATCATAATAAACATTCATCTATGGCTAACATTCTTTAAACGATAATCAACATTTTTCTATGGCTAATATTGTTTTGAACTATAATATAGCTATATAAACCTTCGCCTATAACAGCGTCCACATGAGAGAGAATAAGGGACGAACGGCTTTCGTTCCGAACTTCCTCGGTTGTTTGACTGCGTTATTTCCGTCTGTGAGTGTCAACTGTTTTTAAATAGTGCTTTGATATTCCTTTGATGTGCGGGAAAAACCTACTCTTGCCCGATCGCTGTCGAGACACATGATTTTCTGGTAGGGTTCTCTCAAAATGGTTTTTGATGGTGTCAGTGTTATAGTAAATTGGCAACGACATAACTTCAAATACCCAGGAATCTGATTGATCAATCTGGCTAAATGCTAAAAGTACTAAATAATTTTTTTTAATTCAAACCTCCCTGGAAATTTCAACGAATAATCTTGAACTGTGTTTCCTCCTATGTATTGAAATCATTACCAATATAAGTTTCGTTTGGTTTGGTCATTTTGTGCACCTTTTGCGCTAATTAAACTGGAACCAACAGTTTAACGCGGTACCAATACATATAAGAGATAAAAACCTATATGACAAAGAAGGGCAGAAATTTTTAAAGAGTTACTATGAAACTAAATAAATAGTTAAGTGACAACGTAAATCTTTTATTGTCACATTAAATTAAATAATTATGAGATAAAAATTTTGTAACCATCGTACTTTATTTCAAAATAATAAATAAATAAATAAATTTTAAATTGAAATTGTTTCTTACTTCAAATCGAAGAATAATATTGGAATAAATCATTTACTCTCGTGTAATCTTTTAAAATAATTTCAGTGAAAATATTTTTATTAAATAATTTAGATTTTCAACTGCTATTGTTGAATGTGATTCAATAGAATTTTATTTTCGATATTTCTTTTCATTGCTAATAACACTGATTTGACTTTGAACCATGCTGAAATTGGCAACCTCATCAATTATAATTTAGGAGCAAGTGCTAATTAAGATCTTCCTACTACATAAAAGCCGATTTCACTTTAAATATATTATTATTGTTGTTGTTATTAAAATAGATTTTTTCCAATGTTTCGCGTTGCATGTAAATCAGCTTGTCTAATTTACCTACTTCTATTGAAAAATATCACGATAGACCACATCAGATCCACCCAGAAAAATATCACACCATCCTTCATAATAATGGTATGATTAATTAAAGTGTACTTTCATAGACAGTTACCTGTATTTGTTTTCTGGTTTCTACTAAAATCTTGCGTCACAGAATACCAGCCAATCAGAAGCCCGAATTCCTTCCCCCTCAAACTTCGAACTGGTCGGAGTTCTACGACGTGAGAACTTATAATTCGGTGGAAACCCACTTTAATGAACATGGGTTCTTACTTAAGCGTCTATAGATACCTGGGGATATGTGAATGAATGAGTTGAATGAGAAAAAAATATCTTTATTTTCACTAACCTCAGTGCAGAAATCACCCAATTATTCAACGCAGGCAACAAATAAAGTATATTTGGCAATTTTTATGATTATCAGTAAAAGTAATAAAGTTAATTTTATATCACATAATAACTTTTTATATCTAAAAGACTGCTTACACTCATCAGTACTTTAGTATTACAGCCTTTTATGATGATTTAAAATAGATGAACTCGTTGATCTTAAAGCAAATATCTTATTACAAATATAATTTGATTCTTGAGTTTTGGGAAAGTCTGAGGATCTACGAGAAATTGCTGTCCTCATCTTACAAATCGAGAAAACATGAAAACTTTAGTTTCATTTTCTTTAATTTTTTTGCTTGTATTAAACTTGTTACTTTTTTTTTTTCAATAATTTTTTAAAATAATTACTGCAGCTTTTTTTTTTTTTCCTGTGATCATGAGTTTAAGTATAAATAATATAATCTATTCTGAAAGCCAGAAATTCTAGACTTAAAATATATATATATTTTACAGTGATTTTGTCACAACATTTGAAGGAAATCAGCACTCACTTGAAGGCCGCGGCGAGGTGTATATGTTCGAGGGCAATGTCCACTGTTTGCTGTGGCAGGGAAGACCGCAGAAGCACCGCTCGTCGCAGGTGAGCAACTTCCTCTGTTCCGGAAGGGGTTGGTGGAACTCCTGGGGATCGGAGTTGGGGGGGACTTCGGGAGGGAGAACCCCAGTCTCTGTGGAACGAAGGTTAGGAACGCAGTGTGGTGGAAAAGTCCCCATCTGCGAACAAAGACCAACAAAAATTATTTAAAATAAAATCCATATTACAAATTTCGATATATCATGAATAAACACTTTCTATCACTTAATGGAATTTTAATATAAAATTCCATGTGTTAATCATAATACATACCTGACCATGTTGTTGCTCCATTGAATAATTTTGGCTCGCTGTGCAAATTGGAAAGGAAATTCCGATCTTTGGGGACTTTAGATGGGTCAGATTTAGCAGGTGAGTCCTTCTTCAACAGGTAATCGATGGAATAGCTGAAACTGTGCCTCGGTTCTGATTTTCTAAAGAAAGTAAAAGTAAGAAAATTTATTACTTATAATATTAAAGATAATACTGTTACAAAATACATAGGAATATATATTACTCATTTAAATTCCAAGACATTTCATTTCAGATCTGAATTCAGTCAAAATGATAAACTAAATTTTTAAAAAAAAAAAATTTTGGAATGAAAATTTTTGTTAACCACATAAAGCATTGAAGATGGTCGAGTTTGGTTTGTCGCTCTACGGTCATTTAGTGTATACTGTAGGCTAAACAAACCAGGAACTACAGCTACAGTGGATTTTGAACCACTCACAAACATCCAGGCTACCGCCAGAATTTGAACCTGAAGCCTGTGGTACCAACGTCCAGGATGGCTCTAGTGCTCTAGTTCTCTAGTGCTATTAATACACAACTCTAAAAGCTCTTATTGTAATCATACATCTACATTTTAGACGTTACTAAAGGTTACTACAGAAGGAACTAAAATAAATAAAATAACTTTAAGAAACGTTGTTTAAAAAAAAAAAACATTTTTTACATCTACAGCATTCAGAGACTTATTAAGTCCTAACGAAATAAAGAGTTTTTTAACTTATTACGGATGAAATAAATGTAAATCCAATTAAACTTTCTTTATTTCGAAATATAAGTGCATAACAAAGTTGATATGTTTTATAACAATGCTAACTCTAATGATTTAATTATAAAAGAATAAGAAACCCTCACTGTAATTTAAAATAATAATAATAATAAATAAATAAATAATAATAATAAATCGGAAAACATTTAACGTGAGATAAGAATTTTCATGGTATTTTTGAGGTTTAAATCTGATTAAATAGAAAATATTGAAAATACATTTTATTTGTCTGTTTTTAATTATATTTCTTTAATTTAATTAGCAACATAATGCACTTGTTCCAAATATTGACACCAATAGTATGCGAATTAAATTGCTTAAACAAGTATTAAAAGTAACTTCGCTTTTATTTAATTGCAGAAAATCAAGAAATATGTTTGGATTTGATTTTTTTTTTTTCATAATTTTTTTCTTTCTTTGATTTTAAATCATTAGAGCTTTTAAAATTAATGAATTGGGCCATATTTTAAGTAAAGTTTCAAGTCATTAAAAAAATATCCCTTTTCAAAACTTTAGAATATAACAAGATATATTTGTGTACTTTTATTTATCAATTATTATTATATTATTTCATTCATATGCATGTTTTCTGAACATTTTAATTTCGTTTGTTTCTCACTTTGACACTATTCTAATGGAAAATTAAATTTTGTTTACTAGAAACCTAATTTAACTGTTGCCAAAGGAAAACACAAAGTGCCTTTATATTCAAACTATTAAACATATTTTTATTTTATTTTTTGAAATTAATTTTCAATTTCATTTTTGTATCTTAGTGTTTTTAATACATACAATATCGGAGTAAACGTGTTTAAGAAAATCTTTTTTACGCTTAAAATCTTCAAAATTATAAAATAACCTAACTATTCATCGTTTATTTTTATTATTACTACCAAACTACTTTCTTTTTTTTTTTTTTTACCGAACATATAAAATAATAGCATCTCTCTCTATAATTACGGTTAATTTAGATATTCATACCCATGATTCAATATGAGTATCTATTGTAAGCAATTTGCATTATTTTTTTGTATAACTGCTCGTATTGACCACATCTTTCTCAAAATATTCCTTTAAAAACATGAGAAAGTTTTCCATTATTTCTGAGAGATTAATTTTTTAATTTAGATAAGACACATAGATTGTATCTAAAGAAAGCATATTAAAAAGAAATGAAAATAACTTGATTTGCTATATATAACATTCAAATGAATAAGCTTTTAACCTCACTGTTAATTTTTGTATTTTAATTAAAAAAACGTTAATTAAAACGAAGGAATATATTTAGAATCGTTTGATTAAAACTCACAAAAAGTTAGTAATTTTTGGAAGATTAAAAGCACTCTTTTTTCCGAAAATGGTTTGAAGAAGAAAAAGGATAAAAATATAGAAAACTTTTTCAAGTGATCATAAATAAATACAGTTGTTGATACAGGTTTAGATCTTATTTACGACGGATGCCACATCATACGAGGTTCGGTGGTCTAGGGTATGATTCTCGCTTAGGGTGCGAGAGGTCCCGGGTTCAAATCCCGGCCGAACCCAATGTTAATTTTTTTTCCTCCTTTCCTAATTAAAACAAATTGCTAGATATTTGTAATTTTTTGACATTTTTTTCAAAGCAAAACAAAATGTAAGTTAAAAATGTAAAATTCGACAAAATGTTAATCTAAGAGAATTATTTTTAATTTTAAGATTTTTTTATCCGAGGAGTAAAAAGTATTTTTATAAGAGAAAAATAAGATTTTATTAAAGAACTGCATATTTTTTATTATATTAAACAATTTTCTATTACTTTAAAGCTTTCTATGTAAAATTGAAAAAATGTTCTGATATTGAAAAATTTCACACAAATCAATGTTAACCTACTAGAATTTTTCGCTTATCTGTTTATGCCTTTATTTTTACAAATATTTAAAAATTTTAAATTTCCACGAAAAAAGAGGGAAAAAGGACAAAGTTACCATCATCATATTTTATTTATTATTATTATTATTTTTCCGAGACTTCCAAATATTTCCTAAAAATTTGAAAATTTACCAACTGGATATTAAAGTGCTTATAAAATATATAAACTATAATATTTATGATAATATTATATAATTTTTAAATTAATATGAGTATGCGTTAATTTACAACATTAAAAGTAATATTCGACAAATAAGAGAATAATTTTTTAAATTAAAACGATACATATTATATTAAAATTGCGTTTTTATAATTCCTAATTAACGCTGAAATGTTAATTAATGTTAGATAAAGTCATTTATTATATTACGTTTTCATCATTTTATTGCGTTTTCATTATTTTATGACGTTTTCATTATTTCATTATGTGCTTTTTCTTTGCTTTCTGATATGAGCGATATAAAAGGGAATACTTTTATGTTTCGAAGTGTAAAGAAAAATTAAAAAAAATAAAACTATTAATTTATTAAGAGTTATTTTTTAAAAAAAAATAAATATATGTGGTTAATTTAATAGTATCAAAAAGTATGATAAAAGTCGAAATATTGAGTATGCCAATATTTTCTGTTATTAAAAGAGGGCGCAAATACTAAAACTATTGTTTTTGATGATGCTGTTTCAGAAAAATTTTATCACACTACAAAAACTAACAGCAAAAATCGTTATACCGGAATTAAACAGAATTAGTGGGGCACAAATTAGTTGGTAATGCAATTAAAATTATTTGTGTGCTTCATTTATAAGTAATAATAAGTAATGTGTGTGTTTCATAATGTATTCATTTTCTGTTTTTCCTAATTGAAGCTGTTATACAAATAACTTGACAGATGTGAATCATAAATAAAATACATTGCGCATTGGTGTTTACAGTTTGAAGCAAACATAATCCTCATGTGATCATACACCTCACGTTACTTATACAATTGTCATTGTCCATTATTAAGAGTGACGTGATGACTGATTCACTTTCAATGTAGTTCTGCCATTAATTCCTATGGAACTGTTCGCTTTGTTTTCTTGCGTTACAGAGGCAAAATGAGCTAAATGAGTGGAAAATTCTGCACTTATTTAGAATTAGTTTTAGGCTTGTATTTATGGTTTTTGTAGTTTAAAATATGCAACGATAGCTTGGCGATTTTTGCCAGTAATTTTAATTGTTGGTCAATATATTGTTGGCGCGAAGGAAGAAAAATATCTACTGAATACAACGATATATATATATATTTATATTCTATTTATAAATTTTCTTGTGTAATATATTCTCCGAAAAATCATTCAAAAATAAAATATTCATTTATATGTAATTTTTTGTAATTTTTATTGTATTTGATACAAAATGTTTAAAGTTATAAACAAAATAAAATTTCTTGCATCTATTTTTCTTTAGTAAGCATGTAGTTAAATATATGCCTGCCTTAAGAAAAAGAATTTCAGGCATTCCTCGGTTTGGTTTGTCGTCCTACGGTCATTCTGTGCACACGTGCTAATTAGACAAGAAATTACAGTTTAACGTGGATTCCGAACCACTAACAAACATCCATGCCATCGCCAGTATTCGAACTTGAAGCCAGTAGGGCATTTCTCGGAATCGTTTCGCAACATGTTCACGTTTAAATAAATACTCGCCGACAAAAGAACCCAATGAGCGATACAGCGCCAACTCTAGTATGAAAAGCACAGATGTTCGCCCCAACTTTCTGTTATTTTAGAATAGGGGGACGCACTCTGTTTTATTACTATTCTATGATGGGAACCATAAAAACTCAAAACACTGAATTATTATTTAATTAAAATTACAAAGTGTTAAAAATGTTGAAGAAAATCAAATAATGATTATTGATATATATATACTAAGAACACAAAAAAAAAAAAAAAACAATGCTGGGTTCGACCGGGATTAAACCCGGGACCTCTCACACCCTAAGCGAGAATCATACCCTTAGACCACCGAACCTCTGCGCAGTAAATGATCTGGTATCAGTAAGATCTAAACCTGTGTCAATAACCGTATATCTTTATGATTATTTGAGAAAGTTTTATATATTTTCTTATCTTTTTCTTCTTCAAACCAAAAAAGTGCTTTTAATCACTCAAAAAGTTAATAACATTTTCTTTATTTTTTAAGTTTTAATCAAACAATTTTGAATTCGTTTTTAAAACATTTCGCAAGCTAAAAAATGAAAAATTAGTAACTAAACATTTGAATATTATATATAATAAATCAAGTTATTTTATTTCTTTTAAAAATACTTTCTTTAGATACAATTTATGTGTTTTATGTAAGTTATAAATTAATCTCTCAGAAATAATTTAAAATTCTCATGTTCTGAAGGAATATTTTGAGAAAGATGTGGTCAACACGAGCTGTTCTATAAAAATGTGCAAATTATTTTTCAATAGATACTCATATTGAATCATAGATATGAATATTTAAATTATCTGTAATTATAGAGAGATGCTATTATTTTGTTTGTTTGGTAAAAGAAAGGAATTTTGGTAGTAGTAACGTAATAATACTAAAAATAAACAAATGATAAATATGTCGGTTGTTTTATAAATTAAAGGTTTTAAACGTAAAAGATTTTCTTAACGACGTTTAATCCGATATAAAATATTGTATTTATTTAAAACACTGTGTTACAATAATGAAACTTAAATGTGATTTCAAAATAAATCAATATACAGAAATATTTTTTATTTTCTTAAATATAAAGGCACTTTCTGTTTTCCTTTTTACATTGGGTTAATTTTTTTTACATGAAAAACTGATTTAGTTCTTCAGAATAGTGTCAAACAGATAAACGAACTAAACTAAAATACTCAGAAAATATTCATGTATGAAATAATATAATTGATAAATAAAAATACATAAATATATTTTGTTGTTTGGTCATTTTCATTTTTTATTTAATTTTTAAAATGGTCAAACAATTTAAAAATTTAATGACTTGAAACTTCACTCAAAATATCACATACACGAATAAAAATACATTAATTAAAAAAAATACATAGATTTTAAAATATTGCGTCAGAAAAAAAGTAGGAAAAAAAAACAAAAAACAAATCCATACATGTTTCTTGATTTTATTGAATTAAATAAAAGCGAAATTATTTTTATGCTTATTTAAGTAATTTAATTGGCATAAATTTTTATTTCAATATCCTGAACAAGTGCATCATGTTGGTAATTAAATTAAAGAAATATAATTAAAAACAGAAAAAATGAAAATAAAATACATTTTCAATATTTCTAATTAAACGAATTTAAACCTTAAAAGTAGTGTTTGATTTTTTTAAATTATTATATCACTAGAGATATTGTTATCATAAAAAAAATCAGTTTTGTTGTGCACTGATATTTCAAAACAAAAAAAAAAGTATATTTGGAATTTCATTTCTTTCACTCGTAACACTTAAGTTAAAAAATTCTTTAATTAATCATAAGGACTTAATATGTCTTTGAATAATTCTTTAATTCTTTAATTAATTTAAGACTTAATACGTCTCTGAATATCGTAGATGTAATAAAGAAACAAGAAAATAAATTTTACTTTCCAAAAAAAGTTTTTATTTTTAAATTGTATTAAAAATGACATTTTAGTTAATTAAGTGGATACATAAGATGAATTTAAAAAGGATAAGAGCGATGATGAGTGCAACATTATTGATGATTTGAAAGACAGTGTAGAAGAAAAAATGTTTCTGAACTTGGAGAATAATCCTACAGACTTATTAATGAAATGGTAGAAAATATCGAGAAGGAAAATAGGGACAATGCTTTAAAGAACACTGTGCAATATTAATTGTAATAATTGTCAAAAATAAGTTTTATACTTTTCATACAATAACATTTAATTCCATTTAAATTCCTTTATAGAAAAGGGAAATAAAAAAGTTAATTTATTAAAAAAGAGAAATAAAAAAATTATGATAGATTTAAAATGAGTAATTTGATGATCCATGATGAGGACAATATAACTGATGATGAGAAAGACAATGCAGAAAAAAAGAGGACGTGAAAAGATATTTTATAGACTTAATAGATAATGAAATGGTAGAAGACATTTATAATACCCTAATAAGCATTGCAGTATTATTTCCAACCATTTATAAAATATTTTTTATTTTTCATACAATATTTATGAGTTGCAATATATTTAGTTACATTTAAATGCCTTTATTAATATAACATACACATACTTATAGATATTCAATCCATATCAATAAAGGGATTTTTTGGAGAAAATATTTAAGGATTAATTTAAATTACATTTAAATATTTTAATCTTAGTTTAAAATATTCCCTTTAAGAGGATACTGAACATATGACTGCAAAACCAAAAATATTACCTTTATTCATTATTAAACATTTTATTATTTTACCTTTATTAAAACCTTTATTTCATTTTCTATTTTTACTAATGTGCTTTATAGTGTTATAATTAATTATTTTAAATTTGTGAAAAAAGGCACGATTTTTTAATTGATTCCTGCTATTTAAATTTCAACACCTTAAAAGTTTTATATGTTTTAATATTAATAATAAATAGATGTATTTGATAAATCTATTCTAAAAAATCCTTAAGGTATGGTGTCTTTTAAAAATATTTAAAATTCATCCAAGATGTATTTTTTTGAAAATGGAATTTAAAATATAAATTCTTTAGAAATAAAAAAAAAGCTATGTGGGAAAGTCTAAACCATCAGTAAATTATCTCAACTTTTATCCATTTAAAATATGAATACATTAATTTAATTTATTATTTTGCATCATTATTGACACCATAAAACATTGAATGTGAACAAAAACAAAAGAATACAAACTAAAGGAAAAAAACCAATTTTAATTCTGATGTAGTTGATAAAACATAAACAGATAATTTTTTTTAATAACACAGAAACTTAACATTCGTCCAAAATACAAAACGAGTGCTTCTGGAAATAAATAATGCTGTTGAATATTTTTATCAGCAAATAATTTTTCTTAAAATTAAAGATTATTTTTTATTAAAGGCGTATTGTCAAATCCCTTTAATGTCTTAAAACTATATAAAAACTTTAAAATCTTGACTAAAGAATCACTTAACTGTGACCGCACCCTTACCTTCATTGGCGTCCACGTGCTCGGATCCCCACTTGAAATCACCGCAAGCCTCTTCCTGCGCTTCCTGCATCTTTCTCCTCCGCATCCTCGGAGCTCAGATTCCAGAGGGATGCTGAGAAGGAGGCGGGGCCTGAAGCATTCCGTCGCCCAATCGGCAATAGCCGTGGAATCCATCTCGGACCAATGGCCCGTTGCACGGGAGTGGTTTCTTCTTCTTCAACAGAAAACGGCCAACCATTTGTTGATTTGCATTCCGACATTTCCTGCAATCGAAATGCAAATGATGTCGAAAATCGGGGGTGGAGAGATTGCTTGCAGAGGAATTGGGAGTCGCAGATTGCTGGGTTGCAGGGTTGGAGGTTGCCCAAATAATGTTATTGATTGCTGGGTTCTGGGTCTTGTCAGGTAGCTAAATATAGCAATGAGTTATTCCCAGGCATTAATAAACGAGCTGAAATAAATGTAAAAACTCACATATGGAGAATTTTTCTGAGAAAACTGTTAAATTGATTTGATGAAAGAAAAGGATGAATTATATTATATTAAATAAATCAAAAATACTGAAAAATTATTACCATTTCGGAATCTGTTAGGTTTAATACAGTGGAAATAATTTCCGAATTTTAATTTGTGTTTTTAAAATCACATATGTTATGAAATATACTAGTGCATAGTATATTTGAATAAGTCAAATGAATAGTTAATAAAAGATTATACTATGATTTTTTAAATGTATTAGATTATCTCATGATCAATGGATTAGCTTTTTCTGGCTCTCGGTGCTACAAATATCTCGGTTTTAGGTGCTCGGCGCTCGGTTTTAGGTTCGAGTGCCGGCGATGCCATGAATGTTTGCAATGGTTCGAATCCACTTTAAGCCGTAGGTTACTGTCTAATATGACTGTAGAACATTGGGCGTAAGGCTGACAACCCTACCCTGTAAAAAAATCATCTCCTGTTTAGAAATCTGCCAGTGTGCAGACGGCCTTGGCCCACCATGGGGCTGTTGCGCCAATGATGATGATGAAAAACGATGATGATCAATGACAAATAGATTTGGAAAAACCCTCTTCGTTTTTCATTTTATTTTGAAAATATCTAAAGAGCATTTACTAATAAAAAAAGCGAATTTCTTCATGTGTTAAAACTGAAGGTGTTATTACTTTTATTTAAAATGCAAGCAAAAAATGTCGTAAGAAGTAATTTTTTAAAAAATGAATTTGTAATATAGTAGTATTTCGGGTAATTCTATTTTTCCTGCTATTCAACTTTATAAATAAATTAAAAATTGTGGCTAAAACCTTTTTGTTGTAAAATATCATAGTTTTTTATAATTCGCTAAAATCAAAGCTTAAAAACAAATAAAAAAAAATCAAAAAGCAAAAGGTTCTTAAACTTCAATCAATTTTATTCACAAATAAAAGATGAAATATAAATTGGGGGGGGATCTATGGATCTTAAAAAATAAAATCTATGGATCCAGTCGAAGTCAAGTCGTAGAAATTTTCTGGTCAGAGTAGAAAAAGATAACATATTTCGTTCAAAGTTACAAAGATTCGTTCAGTTACTCGGTTAAGTGGGCTCACCACATAAACTGAACTCCATATGCGTGTAGATAAATGAATTGATATACTATGTGTGGCTACCATGTTCCAGCATAACTCAGAAATATAATACTCAGAAATTTAGTTAACTTTTTTTCTTAATTTATTATTTTCTTCTAAAAATAAATTAGTTTATTTTTCTAACTAATAAAGATAAATTATATATTATTATTTAAGTTATATTATATTTATATTATTTAAGGTGAGTTACTTAAAATCTCGAATCGTTTATTCTGACAGATAATTTTTCTCCATAAAATTTACAAAAATTAATAATATTTTCTTTTATCGGTAAAATTACTTTCATATCTTCTGGTTTTAGCATATTTTTGAAATCATATGACATTTATTTTAAAATTATGAAATTTAAATGAAGATTAAGGCGAACACTTAAAAAATTACATAATGTCTTCTAAATACTAAAAACGCAATTAAATAATATTAAAATAATAATAGTAAATTTTTTTTTATCAAACTTGATTTTATTTAGTGATAGTTAGAAATCATCGTAATAATAATACTGAAATTTATTCATATGATAATGCTAAGAGAAAAATTCATATTCTTTAATTATTGTTACGTAATTTCATGAAATGAGAAATACTTGAAAAAAATTCAGTTAGTTTTATAATTCAGTATTTTATCATTTATAATCATAATAAAGTGAATTTTATCTGTTTTTCCCTTTCATTAATCATTTCCTTTTCGCTTTCATTCTAAGTTACTAATCATAATTTTTAACCAATTAAGTCATTCGAGTTTAATTTTATATTTTCCTTTCATTTAATTTCTCTCTATTTTTTTAATCCCTATAAATGTCACAACAAAATGAATTATCAGATTAATTTTTTTAATAAAATACAACTATTTTGCTCATCTCATTACTATCCGTCAACCAGCAACAATTTATAAATAGGTAGTTTCCACTAAATAATGATTGATAAAAGATAAGAAAAAAAGTTTATGATTGAACATGGAAGTTTCCGATATTGATACAGAAGCGGATATTCTTTATCAAAGAGCTAGAAATAAATGTGGTTCGGTGGTCTAGGGGGTATGATTCTCGCTTAGGGTGCGAGAGGTCCCGGGTTCAAATCCCGGCCGAACCCAAGAGGAAACTTTTTAGCATTAAGATAAGATTTGTACTAAAAAATAGTAACTAGACATTAATGTTTATTTTTTTGTTTTAGTCAATATTAATATTGAATTTTAAAAAAAATATATAATTTTTTTAGGAAACAAAAAATAAATAAATCTTTCTTTTTTTTTTTTTTTTTTTTTTTAATTTTAATTTGCCAGAAATTAAAATTTTTTCCCCTTAATAATTTTATTAGTATACTACATTTCAATTGAACAAATAAATGTGAGAGATTCGAAAACATCAAATATCAATAAAATAATATTTCAATTCACTTGTTAATTCGTTTGCTAATTTATTTCTAACTATTAATTGATGGTTTATCTGAACGGCTTAATGGCTTATCGTATGTCATCAAGGGGTATCCTCGGAACGAAGACTTAAGGATCAATTAAAATAGTTGCTTCCGTCTCAATAACTTGGTACAAAGTCTTGTCCCATTCGCGAATTCGTCACTTTCTTTCCGTGTTAGTTTATTTTCTCTGTCTAATTCTTATATTGCTTGACTTCTATTTCACACTCATGGGCATAAAAGACTTCGTGCTACAGGTGCCCTTCCTAATTAGAAAGGCAGAGTAAATAAACTACACTCATGTCCATAAATTAAGGATAATTCAGAATCACACAGAAATTGAACTCTAAAATAAATTTCACCTGTAGAATTATCACACACATCTTGAAAAGAATATGCAAATTACAGGAAACCACCAGATGGCGCGGATAGTACGTTACAATGACGAGAGTGTAAGAGAGGGGGTATATAAGGAATGGTGGCAAAGAAGTAAAATTGTTCACAAGCGCTTTAAAAGCCTTTCAGTGCAATAACCGCATAGTTATGGCACAAAGGAAGCATTGGGATGATTTTTACGTGGTAGAATTATCGGACGACTGGAATGTGGACGTACCCAGCTGGAAGTATCCGAGGAACTTGGAATCGCCCAGGCTTTGGCAACGATTCTAAGATGATGGTAATGTGAGTAGATGTTACAGCACAGGTCGCCCCCGAGTTACAACGCCGCATGAGGACCGGTATTTAGCAGTTACTGCCAAAAGAAACAGACGGAGCACAGCATCAGACCTGTCTCGTCAGCTCTCTTCAGCTACCGGTAAGACAGTTTCAAGGCAGACCGTGTACAGACGCTTAGGGCACATTGGTCTATATTAATATAAATCGCAATTTTTATTAATTATGTCAAACAAATAGCATCTTTTTTGCTCTTTACCTTTTGTTTAGTAAATAGACTTTATAAATAAGTCAAATTTGTTTTGCTTCTGTCTCTTTCTTTGCCTGAACTTCATTATCCTTAATTTATGGACATGAGTGTACTATTCTTGAAATGTGACTGACATTTAATGTTATTTGTGCCATTAACTTTTACGAGTGGATAATAGTTATTAGTATTTATGATAAATAATGTCGGTGTTCATAAAAAGTCCAACAGTTCGATTTTTATATTTAACTTTTAAGTTTTTGTCATATTTGTCATGTCATGACAAATGTCTGCTTCAGGGAGAGCGGACTGATGGTTAAATGGCTAGCGCTCTGGCCTTTGATACTTCAGGTTTCCAATCCTGGCGGTGCCATGGATGTTTGATAGTGGTTCGGAAATCACCTTAAACTGTAGGACTCTGGTCTGTGCAAAATATGACCGCAGAGCGAAAATCAAACAAACAATCTTTAGCTTCAGGGAGATTATTGCATATTGCATATTTCTGTGGTTACATAACCTGGCTAATGTTCCATTTTCAATGCAGTGACTAACATTCACTTCATGATTTAATGAACTATTATTAAATTACAAGTCCAACTGCTATTGCTATATTTTTAAAAAATCGTACGGTTTGTGTCCCGATGCAAGTACACAAAACTACCGTTTAACATTATTCATTTCAGTTCTCTTAAAAGAGAATGTTTGCCCATAAATTAAAAGTCATGTACCGTATTTTAAAGTAGTCAGAAGATTTTTAAACATCAGATGATTACTTTCTAAATAGTATTTAAGACACACTTGCGTTCGTTTTTACTCAAATTGGCATACATGGTCCAAATAATTAAATTTTTATATCTACCTTTTTTTACCCTCTTGCCACCATTTGATGGTGTGTCTTTTATTTTCAGCTCTTTAATGATTGGAATTTGGCAAAAACATGCATTTTGAAGAAATCAACATTTTTAAAGAACGTGCAAGAAAAAAAAAAATCAAAAACATCCATTTACTTAATCACAATAAGGAATTGATATAAATACCAATTTAGAGTTTGCATGGATTTGAAAGGGCAGTATATCTTGCAGAATCTCTATCAGCAGCAATCATTCAACTTTTCAATAGTCAATTAGCTCTACTGAATATCCATTGACACCTGAGATTTTGCAATTTCAAGAATTGTTGAGAACTCTCACTTTAAAGTGGAAACAAATCGTTCTTCAGTGGGTGCCATTGAGGTCTTCGTTGACCGTTGTGGTCTTCGGGGCAACGTGAACAGGCCAACTTCCTTGCAAGAGGTGTCAGCTTACTACAACATTCAGCCATTCCTTAGTGGAGGATTAAACTATTTTTAAAATATTTATTTAAATCTAATTTCTTGCGGGATTTTCAGACTCGTGCAGCCCTAAAAAAATGGAGGAGAGTAAGACCTTCTCTTATTACCGATGAACCAAGACGCAAAGCAGTTGTTGTAACTTGTAATTATCCCATTGTGTGTGGGCAGGGTATATTTCCTTTTTTTTTGGGGATGAATCCAGGAAGGGTAGATGACGCTACCTCCTCCGTTCCCAAAGGTCCAAAGTATGGGTGGTGAAGGCCAAAGGTGAGGTTCCAAAGTAAAAACCGGTCGGTTTGGTGGGGTGATAGAAGACTGCTTTTGAGTTTTGCAGGCAGAAAGGAAGGCCCCGTGGAGGAAGGAGAGAGAGAGCTATCTGCGACAGTGTGTGAGCCTGTAGACATATTTTTTGCTGCGAGAATGGCTACATGGAGATATCCATGTCCATCTTTATTTTTGCTGAGGGCACCCTTTGTTTAAAGGTTTTGAGGCTACTGGTAAATCACTGCCTACACACACATGGGGATATTTCGTTTGAGGTATGCGTAATATTATGATTATTTCTCTATAAACATTTTTTATTTATTCTGTTTTAAGTGCCAATGTAAAAATCCTAAATTTAATTGTAACTGTATATATTAGTATTCATTAAAAGTAAAAGTAAATTAGTTGTTTGTTTTAATATTAATTTTAATTGTTTTTATTAATGTTAAATTATTTGGTCGTCCTGCGAGTATACGCAGACTAACGGCATCATTTCTACGTCGGTTCTAACAGCAGTGGCGGCCTTTCGTCTGTTTACAGGACACGATAGCCTTGCCGCCCATCTGTACCGTATAGGCATTTCAGCCTATCCTATTTGCCTATTTTCTATTTCCTAATCCTATGACTCTGGGAGAAGTAATGAACAGGGACCATCTGCTCCGGTGTGGGGCCCTTCGTGAACCTACAGAGGAATCGAGATATTGGGAAGCAAGATCGCTCATTAGGCAATGACTCTGGTTCTTCTTTTTGTTCTTAGTTCTTGATAGTTATATTGTTCTTAGTACTATTTTCTTAGCCATTAGAAATTAAAAAGGTTGTATGAAAAGGACAGCAATTTATTTACTAAAGCAAAATTCTGGAAAGTATATTTATTGTCAATACTTGATTGATAACTATTCATACAGACTTCACAAACTATTATTAGTCAAAAAGTTTTTGTTCAATCTCCGCAAGATGTCCTGTCTTGACAGATTGAATTAAAAATGGAAATAAAAAAAAAAGGATTTAAAATCACTGGCATTTACATTGAAAAGTAGTGGCTTTATAAACTCAGTCTTGTGGCGTGATTTATAGGTCAAATCTTGAAAATAAATGAAAAAGATAAATGCACCGAACATTTTTATTTACTTCTCTTCGTTGAAGATCTAAGAAATAATCGACATGTTTTCTTCTTAACACCTGGCTTTTTGAGCAAATACGATGTTACAACGAAAATTTTTTTGAACAAACTATTTAGGTGAATACATGTGGCTCGGTGGTCTAGGGGGTATGATTCTCGCTTTGGGTGCGAGAGGTCCTGGGTTCAAATCCCGGCCGGGCCCATGCTTTTTTATTGATAAAAATATAAGTGTAAATGTAAATTTCCTTAAAAACGGTGCAGTATTTATATTTTAAATAATGAAATAAAATTTTGTTTTGGAAGTTTCGTATTCCTTTGCATTTTCTTTTGGAAGTTCGTATTCTTAGCATTTTCCTTCGGAAGTTCGTATTAATTTGAAAATATTGATGGGTGTAAATAATTCATTTAGATAATGTTTCAACGATATACATAATTGTTTTCATAAAATAATAGATTGTACAAAATAAAGAAAATGTTTTAGAAAGAATGATTTAAATTTCATTTACATTTTCAGATTAATCAAAGGAATTTCCAATTCTGTTTTAAATAAATATCACTGCATCTTTTAAGTTAAAAAAATGTGAGATAGGTTGCTCAGAAATAAAAGAAAGACACAGGTCAGTAATAACGTAATTTACAGTTAAAAATAATATAGATTAATTATTCTTAATTTCAATTTCTTAAATACTTTCCTGTTCAGTAAAACTTGTAAAATAAAGTAATTGTTAAATTTAAGTTAATATTTACGGCAGGAATAATTTCAAATGGTGATGCAAAATGCCGAATAGGAACTCTATCTTATGAAAAGAAAATAGTTTTTTGTCCTTAAATTTCTTTTGAAATTAGATGATTCTTTTAAGATTGATGGTTTGACTTTTATTTAAGATGAATACCCCAACTTTCATATGCAATGACTTTTTTTCTTCGAAAATTTTAAAATTAAATTGAAAGTAATGCCTTTGAGGAGTAATATTTTGAGTAATATAATTCTTTTGCATAATTGGTTGCATTCGTTCCTCAAGTAATATCTTGAGTTCATATAATTCGTTTATATAATTGGTTATACATTCGTTCTTCAGTAATATTTTGAGTCCATGTAATTCATTTTTGCTATGATGCGACTTTAAAAATAACCAAAAAAATTAGGGTTTTTATTTTTTTCTAAAATTTATTAAATTTTATCGTTCGTTTGACAAATCCACAATTTAAAATAATTTTATTCTATAAAATTAATGATAGAGTTTAAAATAACGATACGAAATTCACTGAATTAAAAAAAAAAAAAAATATTGAAAACATTAATAATATAGAAAACATGAATAAAAATATTGAAACCGTTAAAATTATTGCAATTGTTTAATATAAACAAAGAAAAATTGTTAACAATTTATATTTGTTTTAATATAATTATTTAATTATATTATAAGAGAAGTTACGTTATTTCGTTCAGAGTAGGAATAGGTATTGAACAAAACTTTTATCACTAATCTAACCATTATTATTTAATTTCTTTTTAAAAATATTAAAAGTATCACAATAGTTCTCTTTAAATAAATTACGTCATCACATACTCAAGTGGTAATTCAGTGTAAATTATCACAATCAAATTGTATTTTGAAGATTTATTGCACAAAATGCTCATAAAAAAAAACATTTCATGGAAAATTTAACCTTTTCGTTGACAAAAAAACCTAATCATACGCTAGGGTATAAGGAATGAACCTTAAACACAGACAAACTGGAAAAAAACTCACTTTCCTAAAAAAAAAAAGTTTAAATGCTATTACAAATAAAATAGAAAATTTGATAATAAATGAGTGTGTTTGAATGTAGAAAAATTGTACTAATAGTTGCAAAATTGTTAAATGATGTTTTATTTATAAACTTTATTGAAGTAATACTAAAAATTTTCTTTGCTTCTTACGGAACTCATTTTTTAAGCGAAGGAAAAAAAAAAATTTAATTTTCGTAATATTAGATTTTATTTAATTGATATTGCCAGCAATTCAGTGAGCAGGGGAAAAATTTGGGGAAAAAAAACAAAAATACTTTAACAAAATTAAATACTCTATGTATACATACATGGATGATTGTACATTCAGAACATTAAGAAAACATTTTTTAAGCTAGTTATTGTTATTATTAACTTAAACTTTTTTTGGAATCCATTCATTTTTTTTCAAGATAATTTGTTTTTTTTAGCCTATGAATTTTTACTTTATAATAATTACGAAACAACGAAATTTACGAAATTTTTGAGAGGGATAAAATATTATCAGTACTGATTTGAGAATATTATTATGTTAGTTAAAAGTTTTTGATTACTTGCTGGCAATATTTTTATCTCTGTAGTATTTTTACAAAATGAGCAATTTAAGTAGATCTGAGGCATTCAACGTTTGGATTTGGAAATAATTGCAAAGATAGTATGATTCAATAGTTTGCATTGAAGCATTTTTAAAAAACAAAATTGTGACATTTATTTTGAAAGCATCAAAATTAAATGCTAAATCGAAAAAAAAAAAAAAAAAGAGAAATTATAATATTAACGAATTATTCAGTTTTTCCAAAATATGCTCTAAAAAATAGTGTTAATTTTATTTAAAAAAGGAATGCAACGTAGATCTACCTCCTCATGGTGCACTCCTGGCAACGTTTAATACGGCAAAATGATCTACAGACACAGCTTTCAGTCTGACTCTCAGTGTCAGTTCAGCAGTGGAACGCAGGTGGATTGTCCCAAAACAAGAGAGAGGATAATTAAAAATACCTTCTTTTGAGGATGGTAACTATCACAAATAACAGCTAGAAACAGTCATAAATCCTGATACGATCATATTCATATATCCCTGAATGGCCTAGAGAAAAATCGGTGGCATTGCTATTGCTTGTCTGTGGTCACGATTGTCTCCGCAAGCACCTTCACAGAATTAAAGTGACTCCTGACCCTCTGTCACCTGTGTGATAACCACGAAGAAATTGACATGTCTCACCTTGCTTCCTGTTCTGCACTGTCTCCTATTTCATTATGGAAACGTTATTGGATTGCCAGACTTAAGTGGATGGATTAACTGATGCCATTCGTTTCAATATTGGTCTTTGTGTTTATTTTTTATGATGTATGTTGTCTTGTAAACTTGCCATTGGAAACAAAATTTTTATTCAAAATGTTTTAATTCTTAAAATTTTTTTTTCAAGTAATATTCATAGCGATCAGTAAAAATCAATGTAAATCATTTAAAGTAATATTAAAATTGATTTAATGAGAAGGTTGTGCTCAAATAGTGTGGAAAAAAAAGCGAATCAAATTTCATAAATCGTTGTTAAGCAAATCATTGAAAAATTAATTAAAAATACAAATCGTTTCATAATTTAATATTTTACCATTCATAATGAAAAAATGATGAACTCATTTGCTTTATTCTCAGGAGGTAAAAATCAGTACTTCTAAGTAGTCAGTCTTTGAATTAAATGATACAGTTTAAATACCCTAATTTCTTTTTTATTCATTCGTCTTTATTTCTTCGCTTTTGCTTTTGAAAATTTCTTTCGAAATGTATCGCTTTTAACTGCTTTCTTACGGATGTTTTTATGGTAACAATAAATCATAAACATTTAACATCAGAAAATGATCTCAGCTGAAAATAAATAAATAAAAAAAAATGTTTTATGTCTGATCATATGCTGGTATTGATAAAAGATTACTATTTATTTACATGTGAGCTTCTCACAGACGTGGTTCGGTGGTCTAGGGGTATGATTCTCGCTTAGGGTGCGAGAGGTCCGGGTTCAAATCCCGGCCGAACCCTGTTTATTATTTTTAAATATCTCAACATATTTTTTTTTTGTTTTGGTACTAAAATAAAATATATATTTAAAAAAAAATCACACAATTACGTGCATATATATATTATTTAATATACACTGCCCTCAAAAGTTAAAAAAGAACAACAAGTTTTTTACGCCTAATTTACAAATGAATGAATGTAGAAAAACCAAATTTGGAAGACATGTGCACAAAACAGTTATGTATTGACTGCAACATAGAAGTTTACATAAGAAAAACACAAAAATGATTTTTAACAAAAAAAAAATGCAATCTCGCTGGAAAAGTCCATTCTTGGAAAAAAATAATAATCACAGTTTTATGTGGTAAAATGTCATAGAAACGTAACAAAAAGGAGTTTTAATAAGGGATATGTCCACCTTAGCTTGAATGCATTGGCGGCATCGACTTTCCATGTTGTCAATTAAGTTGTCGGTTACCGAAATGGGAAGTGAAGACCAGACACGGAGCAAGTTTTGTTCCAGCTCTCCTAAAGACCTTAGAGAAGGATTTAAAGCAGTAACCTGTCAACCAAGATAATCCCAAAGATGCTCTATCAGATTCAGGTCTGAGATCGAGCAGATCCTTCAATTCGCTCCAAACTAAGACCCTAAGATATTCCTCAACAACTACAGCTCGGTGAGGTCGTGCATTATCATCCATCAAAATGGAAAAATTGCCAATTGCACCGGCATATGGGCGGACATATGGATCAAGGATCTCATCCCGATATCTCAAACCAGTCACAGTTCCTCCGTGGAACACATGCAGGGCAGAGTGACCACCGAGTGAGATCCCTGCCCAAACCATTATTCCACCACATCGGTAACTGCGTCTTTCAACAGTGTTGGATTGATGGTATCAGGTGCTTTGTTCCCTCCAGATAAGCAGACGTCCTGAATCGCTCTCCAATGTGAATCTGGACTCGTTTATAAAGAGTACAGGAGCACATCGCTGTCTGATCCAGGAAACGTGTTCTCTTGCCCAAAATAAGTGGGCCCTTCTTTGTCGTCCGTTGAGGAGGACATGCACAACTGATCGCCTTGCATAGAGACCTGAATTGTTAAAGACTCCTTCGCACCGGACTAGCGGATATTCTTCTCCTTGATGCTACAGAGTGGTTTGCAACAAGTAGCGGCACAGTGATGCTTCTTCTCCCTTCGGCCAAAAAGAGCTATAAAACGGTCTTCTGCAGGTGCTGTAGCTCGTGGTCGACCTGGAACATGTCTTCTGGACACAGAAGCTTCGGTTTGATATTGGTTCTAGAGACGGTGGACCACACTACGAGGCATATTAAAATTCTCAACAGCGTCAGCCTGGAACATCCCCATTTTCACCCATCCGACCGACCGACACCTTAACGAATCGGGCAAACGGCTTCTCTCTCAGACATTACGTGACCCCACTGCCTATTCTCAACGAATCTGCTAACAAAAGTTGTAAAATCAACAAAAGTATAAAAGCTTAATTACGAAAGCCTGATATTTGCATATTTTCTCTCATTCATATATACCCGTTCTTTTGTATAAAAGTGGTAGCTATCGTTTTTTTGCATAATTTGCATAAAGTTTGTTTTTATCATTTATATAAACTATAAATTGTATTGTTACTGTCATTTTTTATGGTGAGCTTCAATAAACATGTTGTTCCTTAACTTTGGAGGCCAATATATATTAATATTATTTAATTCAATTATAATTTATTAATTATAGCATATTTAGTTATGCATTACTATTGTATTTGATATATGATATTATTTTTATATAATTAATAATATATCAAATTGTATTTGATATATTATTCATTTATATATTATTTATAGTTTTATATTAACAATATAAACTAACAATTATATTATTAATATAAAACTCGAGTATATAATGCTATTTATATACTAAGTTTTGTTCAATAATAATAATGCATTTTAAATTTTAAAAATAGAATATAAAAAATATCTGAGTCGGAAAGAAAAGTTTTTGGTTTAAAGGATAGACACAAAATATTTTGTCCTTATAGTGATTTCATTTAACAAGTTTTAATTTATTGTATCAATAGTTTAATATACACATATCTTGCGAATCTTTTTTTCTTAGTGCCAAGATATAATAGTTATTTAAGTTAGCATCTTTTTTTTTAATGATCTTCGTTTTGAAAGCAGTTTTTTTTTTATCGCCAATTTTTCGGAAAGCCAAAAGCGCTCCCAAAGCCAAAGCGCTAATTTACAAATTATCGAGCATTCGTCAACCAAATTTATTATAATTTCTAATGAAATGAAACCTTATGTTTGTTTGATAAAGTTTTTCAATGCTCATTTCACGTGTTGAACGTTGCACTAGCTGCACCTATACACCATGCAGTATACGCAAACATCTGAAGTTAAAACTACTGGTTATTAGCACAATAATTTAAATAAACGTTAAGCAATAAAAAATCATATTTAAAATCTAACATTAACAGCACTATGAAAAAACCTCCAAAATCTCAATCAAACCAAGCAACTTGTTGTGCTTTAAGAGTATTCAGATTTATTCTGAACGTCTTTTAAATTAAGCATGTATTTTTAGAAAACAGTCAAATTTTTGTCTGACTAGAAAGTTCCTTATGAAACACGACTGTTCATGAAATGCCATCGAATTGTCAAAATAATCCTACCTGTTTTTCATTATTTTATATAGCAATAACTTGTGAATTATTTTATATAAATTAACTGCTATTTAAAATAATGACAAACAGGTAACTTTTTTAATATACACTTTTCGATCACGAGCAAAACCAAAATTTGTTTAAAATAGAAAAAAAAATCGACTTATTTTCATACTAAATAAATTTTACTTTTAATAGAAAAAAATTTTATGAAAATTGATTCACTGAACCTGTAAACATTTTTATCTACCCCAGAGATCCAGTAAGTAATCTAAACATTTTTTAACACCTGTATTCTGAGTAAATACTCTATACTACCAAGTTTATAGGATAAAACTGGAATTGAAAGATGCACTAAGATGGTTAAATGTGGCTCGGTGGTCTAGGGGGTATGATTCTCGCTTTGGGTGCGAGAGGTCCCGGGTTCAAATCCCGGCTCCCCCTGTCTTTTTTTTATTATTATTATTATAAGAAAAAAATAATGTAATCAAAAATATAATTGTGATATTATGAAGCATTTTTAATCACAAATATCCAATGTTTTGACATTTTGCACGTGCTTCTCAGCTTTTTAATTTAAAGAGGCGATTCCCAAATTCTTCGAAAGCTCGGATCTAAAACTGTAACGTGTCGCTAAACCAGGGGTCTCCAAACTACGGTCCGCGGGCCAAATCTGGCCCCCAGTGTTATCAATCCGGCCCGCGGCTGCGAATTGTTTATTGTTGCTGTAATAAGTTAGATAAAAAAAAACACAGAAGGACGATAACTCGGTTTTATTGGCATGCTAGGTAAAACTTAATGACAAGCATAATACGCGGAAAATTTAACTTAAGCATAACAACTAACAAGTAATTGAAATGAATCCCACTAACTTTATAAACTAGTGAACATCCCGCGGTTACCCTCGGTTGTTATGTTGGGTAAAAAGAGTATCGCATATGTATGTATATCGATGTTTGGAATGTATATATCCTGAATCGAACATGTGATTTTTATCCAGAAAATCCCTCAGGAACGGAAAAGCTAAATTAAATCGAATAAAACCGCGGGGTGATAATTGTGATTTTTCACTGACAAGAGTTTGTAGTTAGCAACTATATGCTTGCTCAGAGCGCGTACTCGGCGACTGATCTAGAAATTATAGATAATGGCAGAAAAATTAAAACGGTTTTGGCCCTTGGTACTTACTGAGTAAACAGTATGGCCCTAAGGCTGGAAAGTTTGGAGACCCCGGCTTTAAAGTCATCACAACAAAATGAAAATTAGGAACTCTTCTCGGATGCTGCTTTAAGAAAGCAATGAATTTTCAGGGTGCCATTATGTACATCTCAGAAACACTGTTTTTGGAATATTTTTTAAAAAAGGGTGTCATGAGGGGACACTAACAGTCCTTTGTCAGTGTGAGAGATCAGTTGAGTTAGAAATGTTTCTAAATATGGGATTGTCTCTGCTCTAGATTCACACACTTTTAGGGAGGGTAGGGAACACCTAGACGACTCGTAATACAGGACCATACAGGGTTGGAAACGCACTCCTAAAGCTGAAGTGTACAAAGAAAACCCCGGAATAAACGGACATTGCATAAGTGAATTACAATTTAATTTTTATCACTGTACACCATCCAAAGTAACATAATCAACAGTAACAAAGGTGAACTACGGTTGCATGTCTTTTTCATGCAAAATCTCTCGCGTGCTGTTACCCATTCCCAGCGTACTCTTGCTATACTGTTATACTATACAACTTCCATATCTCTGAGCAGATAGACCAATATACTCTTCCACCCTGTAAGCTCATTGCATATGCTCAGGAGCGGCTCTAGCTTCACTTGCCCCCAGTAGGCAAACTCAAAAAAATGGTCAACAGTAACAGCCCGTCCCCTCAAAACAAAAGTTTTTAAAAAAATTTCAAAAACAGAATTATAAAAAGACCATTTTAGTATGAAAATGACACATAATTGAATTACACCCAAGAGCCAAAACATTATGACCACCCCTACATTTTGCAATGAACTCGCCTGGATGACGTGGAAGGTGGAAGTGGTATTTAACTGCTGCTGAAGAGTCTGAAGAATCATTCTTTCACTTACTTCTGTGCGATGGAAAGGCTGCGGATCTGAGCGACTTTGATAGAAGGCAGATTGCAATGGCTCGAAGGCTCGGAGCAAGTATTTCGAAACTGCACGACTCGTGGGTTGTTCGCGATCTACAGTTGTTAGTACTTATGCAAAGTGGATGAATGACGGTGAAACCAGCAATAGACGACATGGTGTTGGACACGCTATCAAAGAAAAAGGTCGTCGGAGACTGTCTCGCATGGTGTAGCAAAACCGGAGCCAGACAGTAGCTCAGCTGACAGCCCAATACAAATGCAAAAGAATAGTATCGGACCACACTACTGTTCAGCGGACACTGTTGTATTTGGGGATACGTAGCAAAACGTCCACTCGTGTACCTTTGCTGACCAAGCGTCATCGCCAACTGGCCTGCGCTGGGCTCAGGAACATCGTGACTGGTCCATGGATCAGTGGGAGAAAAGTTGCCTGGTCAGATGAATCACGGTTTGTCATTCATCACGCTGATGGCCGTGTCAGGATACGCCGTCTTCCAGGCGAACAGTTGCTCCTCAATGTACAGTAGGTCATACACAGGCCGGTGATGGCAGTATTATGCTTTGGGGGACGTACTCTTGGGCGTCTCTGGGACCCGTGGTTGTGGTAGCAGACCATGAATGCTACAGGGTATCTGAACCTCATTGCGGACCAGTTGCACCCTTACATGGCCTCTGTTTTCCAGCTGGAAATGGAATGTTCCAACAGGACAACGCCCCTTGTCACAAGGCTAAAATTGTGTTGGAGTGGTTCCAGGAACATGATGCTGAATTCCAGTGAATGTCCTGGCCGCCTAACTCCCGGATTTCATTCCGATAGAACACATTTGGGATGTCCTGGGACGGCCGCTCAGAGTTCAAAGACCACCAATTCACAATATCTCGATTTGTGACCGTTGCTTAAACATCTGGTACACCCTGTCTCCGGCCATCTACCAAGGACTTGTGGCATCCATGCCAAGGCGGGTTGAAGCTGTGTTGCGCGCCAAAGGTGGGCCAACTCGTTATTGACAGGTGATCATAATGTTTTGGCTCTTGAGTGCAAGACAGCAATACTAATACAGATTTACGGGAAAACTGTTTTATTGAATAACAAAAACTGATCACTAACATAATTAAAACTACAACCTATTAATAGAGAACATATTAAAAAATGTATCATATTTTTATCCAAGAATTGAGTGAATTTAGAATGTGAGGGGTATAACTAATAATACCCACTTACCTCTGAAAAACACTTTTCCCTTCGACGATACTTGTGACTAACAAATAAATAAAGCATTGTTTTAAATATCACTCTATTTCATATATAGGTGAAAAGCTTGTTGAATCTCAATAAACTTGGTAATTGAGGTCTGCGGTGCATCTCAAAATATTGGAATGTCCAGAAGTCGTATTAGATTTTACTATTCGTTTTTAGATTTTCTATCTAATCTGTCGTCGTAGATTTTCTATCTGGGGCTATCTATCACGCTTTCTATATCATATATATATTTTCAGCTTTAGTATTCGCCGTTACTAGCTGCCCAATGACCAATTGGCTAGCGCTCTGGCCGTTGGTACCACAGACTTCATGTTCGAATCCTGGCGGTGGCATGGGTGTTTTGAGTGGCTCGGAATCCACTTTTTAAATTGTATATATCCGTGTCTAATTAGCCTAAAGTGTGTACAAAATGACAATAGAGCGACAAATCAAACCAGCCGTTCCTAAATTTTGACATCATAGGCATCCTCCTACCATCTAGAGCCTTCCCTGATATGCGTTAATTGCATATTCTCCACAGCTTTGTGAGTGTGGAAATAAAGAGTTTCTGCGATAATGACCGGGAATCCCGCGCTCGTGCAACGCCATCTACCGCTTCTGGAAAGTACTCCTGCTCAGTATTATCCTGTTTTTTCGAATCTTTTAAGTGTATCCTACTCAAATTTCTAGGTTTGGTTTGTCGCTCTTTGGTCATCTTGTGCACACGAGGGCTAAATAGACTGGGACCTACAGTTTAAAGTGGATTCCGAACTACAAACATTAATGGCACCACCGACTCGAACCTGAAACTGTGGTCAAATTTCTAGGAGGAAATTTGTAAACCTGGGGCTTCTCTATATAACTGTGACTGTCTATTTGGATCATTATAATCCAAGAATTCTAATTCTTGGATTATACAAAAATCGAATCTTTGAAGAATTCATGACTAGAAAATCTTCCAATTTTTTAATTACATGCACAATAATGATAATAAACACCAATAAGTGCGAAAGTATTTCTTTTTTATCTTATACGCTGCTAACAAATTTATCTTATACGCTGCCTAACCGAGCACTTGATTTGAAGATAGTCTTATTGGTTAACTAATAGATAGTACAACGGACGTTTGACGTTCTCTAACTTAATAAAAAAAATTGTAAAGATTCATCATAACATATTTTTTAGATTTATTAGGTTTTAGGGTTAAAGTTATTGATAAAATATATGCTGTATGTGAGTGCAAGGTGAGTATACTAGCATTTCTTTTTATATATTTTTAATAAATAACCTCATTTCCGATTGATGTTTATAACACCTGGGTTTTGAACAAATACAACATTGTGTAGTGTGATAAAAAGGCACTTAAAATACGAGTTTTATATATTTCATGTGGCTCGGTGGTCTAGGGGGTATGATTCTCGCTTTTGGGTGCGAGAGGTCCCGGGTTCAAATCCCGGCCGGGCCCGATGGACTTTTTTAAATTTATGTTGTTAATGCGATAAATTTTAATATTAAAATGATGCAATATTGTTTATAAATACTCTTCTTTAAAAGAATTTTATTTCTGTTTTAAAGGTTTCTTGCATCCTGTTAATTTTTTTTTGGATCTGACAGATTTCTTTGTCACTAAAGTGTAGGCCACGAACTCCTTCTCAAAACGTCGTTATTATTATTATTATTATTTACATGAATTAAAGTTGCAGTGTAAAGGAGTTGTTGTATTAAACTAAAATTAATACATGAAACAGTAATATTTGTGCACTTGATTGAGAATATTTGAAGGCAGTGATTCGCATTTTTGTTACTCGGCATTATTTTGCATATTTGATCACAGAATGATTATTAGTGAAAGGTTATTTGTAAGTTACAAGATAAAAAAGAATTGTTTGAAGCTATATTTCAAGATATACACTGCGGGATTTCGATATTGTGGTGACATGTTGCTAATAATAATCACATTGATTTCAAAATGAATATGCTTGAAAAAGATTTTTCTCAACAACACTGATATTTATAAACTATAAAAAATATCGCTTACGTCATTAAGTATAGACCAAAGAAATTTTTTTGCAGGAATCTTAATTCTAACATTATGCTTAATGGACCCTGGTTAACATCGCAATGGCGTTCAGTTCACTTCAGTTCCAAATCCTGACTACTCGATCGTCTTTAACATGAAATCAAACAATGCTTTTAACATCTCGGTTTTTTTGTTTAACCTCCTTTTAATTTGTTGGAAATAATATTTTTGGTACAAAAATCATCTTATTCCCTAAAAGGTGATGTAAAAAATGGTGACGTATGGTAAGGTGATGTATGTCTTAGTTTATTCTAAAGTAAATCACACTCACATGATAACTGTTAAGGAACTATGTCTAAAATTGCTAAAATATTGTTAAATTAATTCATGGAAAATATGAAACAAATGCAATTGTTTTTATAATTTAATATTTTATTGATGTAACTGAAATAAAAGTATTTTTATTTCCTTATCTATTTCACAGTTAAACAGTAATTTACAATTTGCACAATTAATTGTATCCAGTATTGTGACAAAGTTTTTATTTTATTTCTGTTTTTTATAAAATCCTTTTCTAATAAAGATCCCTTTTCAGCTAATTTAGTACTATCAGTTGATAAGCAACGAAAAGTTATAAATAGTTTTTCACCGCGCAATGGTTTAAAGAAGGAATTAAAAAGTCTCGTGACGTTCATAAAAACATGCTGGTATTGATACAGAAATTGATGTATTATAAAAGAAAAAAGTATGAATGTGGTTCGGTGGTCTAGGGGTATGATTCTCGCTTAGGGGTGCGAGAGGTCCCGGGTTCAAACCGGCCGAACCCAATATGAATTTTCTCCTTTCTTTATTAAAAATCATATTGCTTTAGATATTTTGTAATTGTTCTGAAATTTTTTTTATTATAATACTTTTTTATCGAATAAGTAAAAGTATTTTTAATACAATTTTAGAGAAAGATAAGATCTTAATATCTATTTTTTTATATTCTTGTCAGAGAATTGTAAGTATAGAAAGGTGTTTTATTTTTACAAGAATATATTGTCCATTCAAAATAGATTTAATTTAAATAATAAAGTCACTGAATTTAATATTAATACATTATAAAATTTCAATCATAAAAACTATTTAATACTTTTAAATCACTTTTTACGGTGTTCGAGAATAATCTCCGCAGATTTTTTTATTCCCGCAGCTTGTCAGCTG